>KV751369.1:1094854-1107408 GCA_001698575.1 Mola mola | reverse complement strand
ACATTAGGATGGATGGTGTTGGTCTCAGTATAATTGGCTGTTCTTTTGGTCTGGTTCCATAATGTTAATAAGATCATGAGTATCTTGTGTGGCGCTATAGTTTGTGTAGATTCAAATGAATGACATTCGGTTTTTACTCCCTTGTGCCGGTTCAATACATCGATACTAAAAAGGAAAATACATCTTAAAAGAAATGGTCAGTCTTTGGTGAAGGAAAGACAAAGGTAGTTTAAATGATTGGCCTGCAGAGGGGAGGGAAAGGTCTAGAGGAAGCTCAACTTGTTGACCCCTGGCTCGCTCAGAGATTATTTGGCATTTCGAAGTCGCACCACCAGGGGGCAGCAGAGTGTCAATAAACTCCCACTTAATCCAAAAGGAGCAGAAAACGTAAATTACAGATGACCAAAACAGCAAAGCACGAGAGTTGGTCTGGTTCCATAATGTTAATAAGATCATGAGTATCTTGTGTGGCGCTATAGTTTGTGTAGATTCAAATGAATGACATTCGGTTTTTACTCCCTTGTGCCGGTTCAATACATCGATACTAAAAAGGAAAATACATCTTAAAAGAAATGGTCAGTCTTTGGTGAAGGAAAGACAAAGGTAGTTTAAATGATTGGCCTGCAGAGGGGAGGGAAAGGTCTAGAGGAAGCTCAACTTGTTGACCCCTGGCTCGCTCAGAGATTATTTGGCATTTCGAAGTCGCACCACCAGGGGGCAGCAGAGTGTCAATAAACTCCCACTTAATCCAAAAGGAGCAGAAAACGTAAATTACAGATGACCAAAACAGCAAAGCACGAGAGTGGGGGGGGGGTAGCTTTGCGAATTCTCAAATCTTGTCCATCCAAAATGAGTGGTAGAGAAGGAAGATTGAAAGTAGCATCAACTGGATGATCAAGAGCTCATTGAGAGTCCGGAGAGAAAAAAACGTCCGGTGTTGGCACCTGATCCTATGGATGATGAGTTCTCAAAGGAAGGCCAGCTTCTCAGAGCATGAAAGACTGGGTGTGTTTAAAATCTTGGGGCTGGAAGAAAGGAGGGGGAAAAAAAGAAAAAGAAATAGGCATATTTAAATATTGTATGTGTGCTTGTTTTCAGAGTTATGGCTCCCTGTGACGGCGTTAGGATTTTAATTAAAAAAACAGCAGTGTTCATTAGGATAAGTGCAAGCTGCTGGTGTTTAAGTCAGCACTTCGCTCAAAAACTAGGACCGCGAATATAAAAAAATAAATACAGAACTTACTTCTTGGGGGGGAGGGATGTAGTTGACATTGGACCTGAAAGACAAAGACATGGTTAGCACAGCGGACAGTTTGACACAGTTACAAATAAAACAGAAGACACTTGAGGCAGACAGCTGTATCCTGAGTCATATCCTGAGTCAACCCAACCACGGGAAAAGGGAAGTCTGACTCTGAACTCGCAGCAGGGATTGTATTAAGATGGGGAGGAAAGTGCAGTTCAGTGTTTGTCACATTTTGAGCAGCCGCTCAAATTGAAAGTTGAAGCAACACTTCCTGAGAACGTTTGACTGAATGCAGTCTGAGGCCTCCCAGTTTCTATAAATGGAAGATAGACTGTCAGAGTGGACAAGTGGACGATATAAATGGAATCTTACATACAACCCAAAACCTAATTGTAAAATTTTTGCCACGCCTAAATACCCAAAAGAACATTTTGACATTTTAATAAATAAGTTTGGGCTACTGCGTCTCAGTTGACCAGTGTAGACTGTAGTAAAGCTACAGCACTTGGCCAGGGAACCTGGCCCATTCCATTTTATAACCACAAATCATCAACTTTCCACTCCTCTTCTGAATTGATTAAACAAACATGAACTTAATCAGTGAGGTTTTGGCAATCAGGCTAGCTATTTCCCCAATATACGACTCTAAGCTAAGCTAAGCTAGGTATCTCCTGGCTTCCTATTTAATTGGTAGATATGAGAGTTTATAATTTGAAACCATTTAGCTAAATTAACGCTGCATTTAAGCTATTTGGAGTGGTGCGAAGATTTGATGAATTATTGTTTTTTTTAAGAATTTAAAAAGTAATTTAAATGTCCACTCTTGAAAAACTTCAAATCGAAACCGGTGGCTCACATTTTATCAGAGAAATTCGGAAGCCAAACCTAAAAATGAAAATTTTTATCAAGGAAACAACTACACAGTGAGTGATAAAGCCTGGATGGAGTAGTTTTGAATTTATAAAAGCGTTCAAGCATCTACTTTCGTTCTGTTAGCACCATAAACTAATAATTAACTACAAATTTTCAACATTTCCATGCAATCCAACATCTTGACAAGTACACCTATTTGCTTGCTTGTCAAGGACTGAAACAAAATCTCACAAACACTCATGAAATGCATCATTTAACAGAGGTGAAAATTATTTTGCGATTTCTTCGTGGGTTGTCTGACTGGGCAGTAGCCAAGCATATTTACCAAACTGTCAAACTTTTGCTTTAAGGATTCATTCCTGGCGTCATAATTTGGCACTCTGTGGTACAGCAGAGCGGAATGACTGCTGAGTCCAGATCTGTGTGTGGGCCTCTGTGTCACACTCACGTGTCCTCTGCTCTGTGCAGGGTTTGGCTGCTGATGTGGGCTGCACCATGACACTGCGAGATCCAAAATGACCTGTGGGGGTCAGTGTGTTGGGTCAACAAAAAGAGGGGGATGGTTGAATTTTGTACTGGCAATGCACACCATGCTTTTATGGGGTGGAGGTTATTAGTATGGACTATTAAATCATTCGTAAGGTGCGCTTGAAAATTGGCTACTGTCCTGGTAAACCTGCGCCTGTTCATTTCTCGCAGTAACAGTAGATAAATCAGCAAAAGACATAAAAGAGCCTGGAATGACAGTTTATGCCTTTTTAAGTAACACAAACCTATTTTTGTCCTTTCAGTTTAATTTGTTTGTTTGCAACTGAATTAAACCTGGAGCTGTGGATCTGAATGCATTAAATTTGTAAACGCACAGCTTACAGGGGAAAAAAAAAAGACTCAACAAATAAAGGCAACGTTCTGAATGCATAATTCTAAAGTATAAATCAAATGTACGAGTTACAAAACTGGTATTAAAGCACAAAAAGTACACGTTAAAATGACAAACCAAAACTTGACTTGGAAAACAGGTACAACCATTTTCAAGCAAACCTTTATGAATGATTTAATACTTCATATGCAGGCGGCAATGCTGTACAAACATGCAGCCAATCGTGTTGTGGCAGAGCTTAATGGGTCAGCAGGTCCATACGGAGTGCCAATCACATGCAGCAAACCAATAACCTGGTGCACGACGTCTAAATTCCCATCGACTCAAGCAAATTGGAAAAGAGACGTAACTGGGTAGTTTATGTTAGGTGTTCCGCAAGGCGCCATTTTGGGCCCTTTCGGGATTTCTTATTTATTCATTAATGCAGCATATCCCATCACGCCTTTGAAGACAATACTCTTATTGTGAAAACACGATATTTAAATTAAACAAATGTGACTTCCATATCCTATTAGGAGATTTTCTTTGCAGAGAAATAGATCACATAAAGACAAATTAATCTGCTGCCCACACTTCACATATCCCTGGATTTATAGATTCCACAGACTCTGGGACTCATGGATGTTTTATACATTCTAAGTAAACTGTTATTATCACGTTGTTGTGTTCTGTACAAGTGACATCTATTGCACGTCTGTCTGTCCTAGGAAGAAGGATCCCTCCTCTGTGGTTCTTCCTGAGGTTCCTTATTTTCCCTGTTTAGGGTTTTTTAAGTTTTTCCTCACCCGGTTCGAGGGTCTAAGGCCAGAGGATGTCACATCTGTACAGTTTGTCAAAGCCCAGTGAGATAATGTGTAAATTGTGATTTTAGGCTCTACAAATAAAATTTGATTTCGATTTGATTTGAGTTATTCCAAACCGTTGAATCCATGCTGTGGTAATCTTCTTAATAATCAGACATTATTTTGGTATAACTATACAGGTATTTGTTTTTCTTTTATAAACATGGGTAAACTTTGGAAAATAATGACCCTTTGGCAATGAATTGATTGTGTCTGGGGTGGACCGTCAGTGACAGGAAATAGAGAAATTTAGGACAAACATACACTACACAAACATTTGTTTATATTTATATAGTATCACCATAGTTACTGAGTTAAAGGACAGGTGTTTAATTGTAGGTATCCACTCTGTGTTACTAGACACTTGCAATAAAATTTTTAGGTTAGCTAGTGGTGATCATCAGCAATATAAAGTGAATGAAGTAGGTGAAGCAAATACACAGTGGCTTGCAAAAGTATTCAGCTCAAAACAGCTCAAGCTCAGTCAGATTAGATGGAGAGCGTTTGTGAACGGCAGTTTTCAGATCTTGCCACAGATTCTCGATTGGATTTAGGTCTGGGCTTTGACTGGGCCATTCTAACATATGAATATGTTTTGTTTTAAACCATTCCATTGTAGCCCTGGCTTTATGTTCAGGGTCGTTGTCCTGCTGGAAGGTGAACCTCCGCCCCAGTCTCGTCTTTTCCAACAGGTTTTCTTCCAAGATTGCCCTCCATTTGGCTCCATCCATCTTCCCATCTACTCTGACCATCTTCCCTCTCCCTGCTGAGAAGCACCCCCAGAGCATGATGCTGCCACCACCATGTTTGACAGTGGGGATGGTGTGTTCAGAGTGATGTGCAGTGTTAGTTTTCCGCCACACGTAACGTTTTGCATTTAGGCCAGAAAGTTCAAGTTTGGTCTCATCTGACCAGAGCACCTTCTTCCACATGTTAGTTGTGTCCCCCACATGGATTCTGGCAAACTGCAAACAGGACTTCTTATGGTATTTCTTTTAACAATGGCTTTCTTCTTGCCACTCTTCCATAAAGGCCAGATGTGTGCAGTGCACGACCAATAGTTGTCCTGTGGACAGATTCCCCCACCTGACCTGTGGATCTCTGCAGTTCGTCCAGAGTCAGTTTGGGCCTCTTGGCTGTATCTCTGATCGGCGCTCTCCTCCTTCGGCCTGTAAGTTTAGGTGGACGGCCGTGTCTTGGTACGTTTGCAGTTGTGCCATATTTTATAGCCTAACCCTGCTTTAAACTTCTCCACAACTTTATCCCTGACCTGTCTGATGTGTTCCTTGGACTTCATGATGCTGTTTGCTCCCCAATATTCCCTTAACAAACCTCTGAGGCCGTCACAGAACAGCTGTATTTGTACTGAGATTAGATTACACACATGTTGACTCTATTTAGTCATTAGGTCGACTTTCGATCATTCAGCAATCATCAGGCAACTTCTGAAGGCAATTGGTTGCACTCAGAGAAAAGGGGGCTGAATACTTTTGCACACCGCACTTTTCAGTTTTTTATTTGTAAACAAAAATTAAAATCATGGATAATTTTCTTTGTACTTCATAATTGTGTGACACTTTGTGTTGGTCTTTCACATAAAATTCCAATAAAATATATTTAAGTTTGTGGTCGTAACATGACAAAATGTGGAAAAGTTCAAGGGGTATGAATACCAAGTCACTGTATCAGAACACTGACAACTTAAGAATATTTTACCAATGTTATTGTAATGCAGCTCAACCAGGAAAAGACAAAATTTGCACCATATATCCTGGTATGATAATCAAACCCTCAGCCATCATATAACCTCAATTCCAGAAGAGTTGGGACGATGTGTGAAATGTAAATAAAAGCCAAATGCAACGATTTATATTCGTGCAAAATATCAGAGGTTGAAAGTGAGACATTTTACCAATTTATGAGAAGGATTAGCTCATTTGGAATTTGTTGGCAGCAACACATCTCAAAAAAGTTGGGACAGGGGCAACAAAAGGTTGGAAAATTAAGTGGTACTAATAAAAAACAGCTGGAGGAGCATTTTTGCAGCTAATAAGGTTAATTGGCAAGAGGTCAGTATCATCAAGAGCATTTTAGAGAGGCAGAGTCTCGGAGAAGTGAAGATGGGCAGAGGTTCACCAATCTGTGAAAAACTGCATCTAAAAAATGTGGACAGATTTTAGAAAACTTTTCCTCAATGTAAAATGGCAAAGACTTTGAATATCTACAGTACATTATATCATCAAAAGAGTCAGATAATCTGGAGAAATCTCTGCGCACAAGGGACAAGGCCGAAAGTCGATATTGGATGCTCGTTATCTTCGAGCACTGCATTAAAAACAAGCATGATTCTGTACTGGAAATCACTGCGTGGGCTCAGGATCAGCCATCCACAGCTGCAAGTTAAAGCCGTATCATGCAAAGACGCAGCCATATGTGGACATGATCCATAAAAGCCTCCATCTTCTCTGGGTTAAAACTCATTTAAAACGGTCTGAGGCGAAATGGAAAACTGTTCTGTGGTCAGATGAATCAAAATTTGACATTCTTTTTGGAAAACCACGGACGCCACGTCCTCCGGTCTAAAGAGGAGAGGGTCCATCTGGCTTGTTATCAGCGCACAGTTCAAAAGCCCGCATCTCCGATGGTACGGGGTTGCATTAGTGCCAATAGCGGCAGTGGGCAGCTCACACATCTGGAAAGGCTCTATCAATGCTGAAAAGTATGTAGAGGTTTAAGAACAACATAAGCTCCCATCCGGAAAGCGCCTCTGTCATGGAAGGCCTTGCATATTTCGGCAAGACAGTGCTAAACCACATACTGCATCTATCACAACAGCATGGCTTTGCAGTGGAAGAGTCCGGGCGCTGAACTAGCCCGCCTGCAGTCCAGACCTTTCACCAACAGAAAACATTTGGCGCATCATGAAATGAAAAATCCGGCAAAGAAGACCCACGACTGTCGAGCAGCTGGAATTCTACAACAGACAAGAACGGGACAACATTGTTCCCCCAAAACTCCAGCAAGTGGCGTCCTCACTTCCCCGACGTATAAAAACTGTAGTTAAAAGTAGAGGGAATGCTACACAATGGTAAACATAGCCCCGTCCCATCTTTTTTGAGAAGCGTTGCGGCCACGAAATTCCCCCCAAATTTTTTCCTAAATGGTTTTAAACATTTGAGATGTTTTCTATGTCCTATTTTGAGATTTGCAAATCATTGCATCCTGTTTTTAATGTACATTTTACGCAGCGACCCGACTTTTTTGCAATTGGGATTGTATATCGTCATATCGTCAACATATAATGCCCAGCCCTAGTACGCAATAAACTAATGCTAGATGTCAGTGACAAATTCTGCAGCACCAACTGCAAGTAAAATTTCAAAATGTAAATGAAAACTGTTGATAAAACACTTTTCTTGACTCTTTTGCCAGAAAAGACAGCACTAAATCCTAGAGGTCTAGGCTCCCACTCTGTTAACTTGTGCCCACTATTGGTGCATCAGATATCATGTCACATTGCCTCTGAGTCTTTGTGAAGATGTCCGTTCTATAAATAGGAAGTTGACACTGACAGCTCCAGTTAGCTCAGTGGGATAAGCATCAGACTTTAACCTAGACAAAGAGCTTTTGCATCAGCTGTGAGGGGGGGGGCTCCCTCACTGACGCTCCATCAAAACGCTGCGCAGTAACAAGCCAGTAATCAAATAACATAAAGTCAAGTGAGTTGGGCCAGCCACACAAGGACGTGCATTTGTGTGTCTGCGGTTTCTGGCTTAAAGCCCAATCATGCATCGGACCGTCCTCGCGCCTGTCCACTGCACTGTGTTTACAGTGCAGGAGCGTTATTGTGTAGCCTGCACTAACAGCCCTCTGTTACTCCAGTCTCATTTCGTCTCTATCTATCGAAATAATCCGTTTCAAATTAGCCATCCAATCAGTTTAATTGCTCACAATTCAGTCGACTGCCAATATTTCCTCCCTTGCTGATTACCAGCCAGTAATTAGTGCGTAATTAGGTTGCACTGATCATTTCTCGGCCTCCGCTGCTGTGGTTTGTCATTTGTCTTGCAAGATCCTGATGATATAAGCAGATGTACGTCTGCCTGGGAGTGATGATCAATTTAGAAAACATCCTTTTCCCCCCTTTTCCTGTCTTACATCTGTGGGCGCCAGTCACCGGATGAGTACAAACCCAGGCACTGCTGTAGCTCAAAAACACACACGGCAACAGCTGTCACTCCACACAGTCCTGACTCAGCACATAGACACGCAGTCTGCATCCCCCCCCGCCCCACACACACACACACACACACACACACACAGACACACACACACACAACTTTAGTCTATTAGCTTGTTGTTTGTTCACATCAATGTTAATGCAATCACAGAGCTCTTACCTTCCCCTGTGTCCTGCTGATGGATGGGTCGCGAGGTCCATGTAAGAGAAAACACAGAATGTTTCTTTTTTTTCTTTTTGCTCAGCGAGAAATGAAAACGAATATCTGCATTCCCTCAACTGAAGTCGAGAAAAAAACACTCACGGCTGAAGAAACCGTTGTGGTGTAGGAGGAAGCCCCCGCATCCGCACGCCACCATGACCAGGCAGACCACCACCACGGCTGCCACCACAGCTGAGACGTTGACGTCCTCTGGAGATGGGAGTAAAGCTTCAGTTATGCGCCGTTGTTCACAGATGGAGAGAAGCTCTCCTTTTCCAATTTCCTTTTATTGAAGGAGTGACTCATTAAATATTGGACTATATGAATGGCGTGCAGTGCCAACAACCACAGGCGTCAACATAAACCGGAAAGCCACATTTTTTGTCTTACGCCTTCTCCTGTACTCCAAGAATGTTTCCTATAATTTATTGAGAGCATAAAGTGGTCGAGAGTACATTATATTATTTATCAAGCAGACCTTTCCAAACAAAGCAGCATCATTTTAGATTGTGTCATTTGTCCCAAAATGGGTACAGTAGCAGCTAAATTTAAAGTTTGCAAAGTTGGTTCATATTTTAGAGGCAGGCTAAGATATGTCTAGTGGGCTTTTCCTCTCCACTGCATCCCTGAGTTTCTCCTGTGCTGAAAGGTGTGGGGGAAGAGGCAGGCGGAAGGGTGGAAACACACACACACACACACACACACACACACACACACACACACACACACACACACCTATCGTCATGTGTTTGCCCTCGCACATCTTCGGCGGTCCCACCCCATTCGAAGCCCGGCAGCTGTACCGGCCAGTGTCCTCTTTGGCTACAGATTTAAACTCCTGCAGTGGAAAACAGGAGGAAAACTTTTATGTTGGGGGCTTCTTAAACCATCTCTCCTGCTTAAGTGTCCTTGAGCAAAACACCCAGAAATTAAACAAAACTTGACATGATAACTGCAATGAGAGGCTGCAAAATCGCTCCCAACACACACATCCTTCCACATACTCCTTATCTTCGGATCCACACTAACCAGTATGCCTGTGTGTGAGTTGATTAGATAGGTGGCGTTGGCGTGGCGCAGCGGGCTTATCGGCTGGTTGTCCTTGAACCAGGAATACGTGGCAGGCGGTATGCTCTGCTGGTCCCTGCAGCGCAGCTGCACCACCGAGCCCGTCACTGCGCCACTGGGGATTTCGCAGGACGGGGTGTGTGGGGGCACTAGAAGTCAAGACAATGAAGGATATACAAAAACATAAGCACAAACTGGAAGAAAAAAAGACAATCTCACATACATTTGAACAGTTTTTTTTGGTATACCCAGAACTTTGAGTGTGACATTGGTCTCGCCCAGGGTGATGGAGTCCAAAGGAGCACTGATCTCACAGCGGTACTGCCCTGCGTCCTCCTGGGTCACCTTTTGCAGCGTCACTGTGGCCCCTGCAATGGTTGCCCGGCCCTCGAAGGGACCTGAGAGAAACAACAGAAGGTCAGGAAGAAGAAATGTCTTCCCTGGCTGCAGGCTAAAGATGCCATTCGCCTGTTCTAATCCACAATCACTGCCCCTTAAATATAAGACATTACATCAGATAACAAGGTAGATTTGGACTTCATGATGTGAGTAAATGAAGATTGATGACGATGAAGATTTTTTGTGATCCATGTAGGTTAAGTACTTTTCTTTAAGTGTAGAAAAGCAGCTAAAAAATGTGACATCATCACAATTCTATGGGCCCAGCCATTTTTGCATCTTGTATCTAACTCTTATACATCTATAAGTATAGCTTTTAGCAGGTAATGAGCTATGTATTATCCTCTGGTGGTAGACACAAAACAGAGTTAAAATCCTTATCCCTGTCACATGTGGGGTAGTACAGCCGCTAACTGTTGGATGTGCACATAAAATCTGCTTCCTAACAAGGTTAATTTAAAGAATGATGACGATAAATGATTCACATCCTGTTTTAAAAGAAGCAGTGTCCAAAAAAACAACCTTTTTCAATTAGAGTTTATTACTAAGATATGATGTTAAAGATGCCAATAGATCCACACATTCTTCAGTCAGCATTTGTAATTGATTTATTATCCAATATTAATCAAATGTGGTTATTTTACTTTTTGCTGAGAAAACTTGCATGTTTGCATTCTTCCAGTGAGTCCTAAAATATTTTAATGACTCCCACATCAAAATTAAGTTGTAAAATGTTGTCTTTCTCCAACACTGAAGCCCATGTTTGCATTGTGCTTGAGTCTGAACTTGGAAGCTACATTTACAACATGCATCAACAAATGTAGTGCCAATGCCCAGCGCTGGGCACAGAGGCATTTCAAAGCTTTGAAACGTTTGAGAGAGCTGTCGGGCCAAACTGTGCCATCTATAAAAGCACATCAACCAGGTGAAAGCTACTGTACGATTTATTATTTATTTCACCCATTACATCCACATCCTCCGCCAACAAAGGAGATGAAGGATGGGCGACAGGTTAAGATTTTTTAGGTCTCGACACTATTAATGGCGCTAAAATAACTCCTGACTCCTTGAATCCCGGTTTTTCCCCTCATTTTATGAGGCTGATTGAAGCAAATGCTCAGTTGGTTGCCGGGAGGGATCAGAAACTGTCCGGCTGTTTCCACACCTCTGAAATGACCATCAAAGTAGACAAAGGAAACATCTTTCCCCTTCTTCTTCCACTCGATGCGTGGCTTCTGTTCTTTCTCTGTGTGGAACAGGCAGGACAGCTCTGCGTCTGAAAAAAAAAAAAAAAAAAGGAAATGTGACTGATGAGATATTTATGGCGGAAAAGCAAAAGCCTTCAATCAGTGGCATTTTTACTGCTTTCTCTATTTATAGCCTCATCTTGTAAGAGGGAATCTGATAGAACTCTTGAAGGAGGAAAACGTATTATTTCTGCCTCACCTTTGAACTCTTGCACCTCCACCTTGGGTTTGATGGTTGACACGGTGACGGGAACACAAAGGGAACCTGGCATTGGCGGAGAAGAAGACAAAGACAGGAGGGGTTGAGGGTGAGAGCAGTTTAGAACGCAATATCGCTTATCATCCATTAGGGGGCAAGGTGAATTGGGTAAAGTGCTGAGCATTGCCCGCCAACTGCAAGAGGAGAATGCATAATGGTCGTCTTTGGTTTCTCTCTTTGTGCCACTATCGGAGGGAATAACAGCAACAAGGAGATTTAAGTAAAGGGCAGGATTACCCCATCCTCCACTTTAATCTCGTGAGGTTAAGGAGCATCGCGCCATATGTTTATTTAAGAGTATGTTAGGACAAGGTCATCAAGAATCTCACCAGAAGCTTGTCTAGATTAACCTGATGTATTGAAGTGGGAGAGTATTAACACAAGGCGGTTGGCGCATGCTGTCAATGATTTGCCTCCCCTTGCCATCTGTGTGTCACTGATACCCCCGGCGTCCAAAACAGGAAGAGGAAGCACGGAGCCGCCTTTCCTGTGAGTTGATTGGTTTTCGGGGGGGATTACTGTCTGGTCGTCCTGTTGTTAAATACAGTTTACATGTGAGTGAAGGTCACTTGAGGGGAAAACAGGTTAGAAACACGCAGATGCACGGCAGCTGCACAGAAGCTTGTGACGTCTCACAGAAGTCTGCAAATTAGCAAAAAGGAAAAAAAGGATTTGTAGTCTGATGGCCGTACGTTTTTAAAATCACTAATAAATGTTGAATGGGCCTCAGGGGTGCTTACTCTGAACATTAACGACTACAGAAATCCCCCAAGAATGTAGTAATATACCAAAATAAAATGCCACCCTCATTTACCTTTGAATTTTGAAATACACGATTCACACTTCCTGCCATTGTTCCTGAAATAACATGACTCAAATCTTACAATTCTAAATGGACAAACTTGTGCACTCGAGTTACTGGAGTTGTCATGTTTCCTGTTTGTGAGTAACTTCCTGTGTGGGCAACATAGTGTCTGGATTACAGAAGGTTTCTCCTGTGCAGGAATGGCAGAAGTAGAAGAATGGAGGGCAAGTTTGAGACAAAGGGCAGGAAGTGTGGAGCACAGTAGGAGGGCGGCCATGTTGGGCCATGCAGGAGTTTTCTTTCAGCGCTGCACCCAAAGCTCTTCTTCACTTGATTTCCAGCTTTTAAATAATAAACCGTATTATACAATAATAATGTCATCTGCCAAATGCGTCACACACACAAACGCTTAAGTCTTTTAAAAGCTTTTCCTGAAGTTCAATTTACACCAGCTCCACTCGGTCAGACTCTGAGCTAAGTCAATTAAAACGGT
>KV751369.1:1075843-1087918 GCA_001698575.1 Mola mola | reverse complement strand
ATACATATATAAAAATATTTGTAATTAATTAGTCACTGCTATCTCGACTCTTTATTTAACCTTTTCTTCCTCTTTGGTGTAAGCTTTTAATTGTAATTTGTAATTTTATAGAAATTTGTGAGGGGTGTGGAGGCATCTATTTGTGGCGTGGGCGGTCGGGTGTTGAGTGCCAGCTGGAGGGGGACAGGAGGTGTGGCAGGGGGTAGCCGGTTAACAAACTGCGCCCGCCAACGCCTCGCTGCTTGTGCTCAGTTCTGGACAGTAGCTCATGCAGAAGGTGGACTCAGTGAAGTACATAAAAAAAAAATAAAAAAAACATAATGTATTGACATGTTAACTCAATATCTTCCTATAAAAAGTTCATATAGTGTAGATCTACTGTACAGCATTGCATTGTTTGTACACTATGTAATCCACTCTAATCCAACTCTAACGTCTTTGTCGGCAAAAATGTCGACATTAACACGAACGACTGCACTTATAGTTTCTGTGACATTTCTGTTTTCCCTGCTTACGCAAAATAGAAAACAAAGACGAGCTGCAAAAGTTTAATGCTTAGCTGTAACATTCTATTTCAGTCTTCTCTGAGCAATTTGTAAACATCATTAGCAACATTTATGCTTGGGTCTGTAGTAACTAATCTGTCCTGACGCAATTTAGCTGAAGCTCAAATATTTAACTGTTTTACTGGTGGATATGTGATTTTTCTATTAAATCATTTCACTTTAGTAATAGAGGCCTGTCTAAAATATCAGTATATAGTCATGAACACAATTAGGAACGGACACAGGTCAGGTGTCACTTTATCACAGAAGAAACAACCTGAGGAGTGCAACTAACGAAATGGCGAGGAAGAGAAAAGGAAAACAGACAACAAATAGCACAAAGGATATAATAAATTACTGCTAAAGATATGTGTAATGTTATTATTAATAATCTATTATTATATTTTGCAGATATTCTGTCCTGCAGTGGAGGACAGAAGGGTTTCCATAGATGCTTTTTAGGTCAAATTAAAAAAATGTGCATTAAAACAGGCTTATGGAAACCCACCAAGGGTTTGGGCTGAAATGAAACCCAGGCAACATCATTTGTTTAGTTTTAACACATTAATTGGGTTTAAACTAAAACATTAAATATTCATTCAGTTTCGTCTCGATACCTGACATGAAGGCAACCTGTCCAAATGAATTTCACTAGTAAATGATGGTAAACCCAGGATGCAGAGAGAAGATATGGTGGTTTTGAAGCATTCGTTACCTTAAAGTCTTTTGTTGCATCTTTCAAAACGTGTCTTCAGTGTCCCTGCCATTCATTTTGGAATTAGCATATATGTATTGTATATGTATTTCTGTATTTCTGACCCAAAAACGCTTTAAAGATAAGGTTTAGTATATGAATCATTATTTCTAAATCCAAATGATGGCAAGAAGCACTCAAATTGTAGAATTGTAGTCTTAAATAATCTGTATCACGGGCATTTTGCCTGCGTATATTACAAACTCCTGCTGTAAAAATGTCCTTCAGAAGTTCTGGCCACGTTTTAGCTGATTGCTGATCAATGCCTTGTTAACAAGTGAGACCAAAAGGACAGAACAACTGCCCTCTATACACATTATGAGACATTAGCAAATCAAGCAATAACATGGGAGTGTCCTCAGACTATAAAACTGATGTCTAGCAGCTATTTCAGCATCTCTGCATCCAAGTCCTGCGCTTGTAAAAAAACTCCACAAAGACGTGATCCAAATATAATCCGCCTTTAATGTCAGTCCAACTCTGATGTCCATACGTTTGTCTTCAATAAAGTGCTACTTCAATTCCCCGAATAACCCAATCTCCGGGAAAATAAAATGTAGGCCACAGAGCAAAGTATGTCATCAGTTGCCGAATCAAGTGTGTCTATTAATGAGAACATCCTTTTTTTTTTTTTTTCTTAACGCAATCAGTGATGCACAGAGAAAGGCTGCAGCAAAATATGCTTCGCCTAGATGGCTCCATGCAAAATTAACTTGTAGCCTAGTTTGAATTTGAGAATTAAGACTTCTGTTCTAATGCTTGAGTCAAACTTCAGTTCATCTGCATCAGTCTGAGATGCAAATGTCTGGAAGAGCAGGGATTTAAAAAATATTGCCCGCTTGGATCTTGAGATAGCATCCGTGTCTTTGATGGCGAGTTAAGAAAAAAAACAAAACATTTTGTCCTTCACAAGAAGGATGAGACAAGCTTCTTCCTGAAGAATACAGACTATGCAGAGTCTCCTCTGTTTTTGCCAAAATATGAATGCAAAGCAATTAAAAGAGCAGTGTTAAATCCCATCCTGTGGCTGTTTATGAAATCTGAAGTGACGGCTGCTGCCAGAGAGCAAGCGGGCTTAAACATGGGGCAGCATGAGACCACACCACTGCCCCAACACACTGACAGCCCTCCTTCTCCGGGCTGGCCTCAATGCTTTGGCTTTGATGTCACTGCTCTTGGGCAAGCGAGTGAGGAAGAAATCAGTGATATTTGTTCTCACCGGTTTCTCTGCTCGCCGCCTCAGTTTCCTCCAGACGGTGTGGTGAGCCTGCAGAGAGGAGACAACGTGACAAGCAGGCATATGTAGACACCGATAAAGTACTTTTACTGCACCATACCCCTCTATTACAATGACGTGCTCCACGGCAACTCAGGTTTTATCAATAATCTTAAAGGGGAACCACAGCAGAATTGACTTTTTTGTGTGACAGTTGAACCCTATAATACGCTAAAGTGCTGTTTCCAACAGATGTTTAGTTTTAATCCAATACTCACTTTATCTATTTTTTTTTATGTAACAACCCCATGTCAATAAGAGAAATATGAAATTCATACAATACATACATTCATTCATGAGATGAGCCTATACAATAGTTAAAGGAGAACCAAAGCCATATTTCCTGGTCTCTTATAGTGTAAAATTAAAAACCAAAATACATGCACAGGGCTATTTAAAACATTGGAAATAAATCATGATATTACATGTAGTGGACGCCTGCAGTAAAACACCTGGGTGTTTCAGAATCAATAACTGTAATGATACCAAAGACAAGTTAGAGCCTTAAACTTTAGGAAATAGGGCCTAGATTGAAAAACACTGATGTTGTTTTAAGCTCATTATCAGGAAAAAAAAACAAAAAACAGAGAGCGTGAGGTGGAGTTTAAATACGGATGAGGCTGCAAAGAAGCTCCAAATTCTAAAATGTGGATGATTTAAAACAACCTGGCAGTCAACAGTCTAATCTCCCCTTCTGTTCCTCATTTATAGTGCTGAATGATGGCCAGAAAATATTATGAACTCACAATGACCTTTAACTTTCTAAATATACAGTCTGTAACGTGATGGATAAATTCACCCGTACCTGCAGCTGCAGAGGCAGGGAGAGGCCCTGTGCACGACGGTGGAGGCCCCACGCTCCCTGTCCCAAGCTATGGAGGGCTGTCACCTCGTACTGGGAGCACAACCCCGTCCTGGCCACCAGAGGGCCTGCACTCAGCAGCACATGGTCGCCACATCTACAAAAATTAAAAGCAAATCATAAGATGTAGGAGATTTATAATGTGACATGAAACTGATAAACTCTGGAAACAGGAAGAGAAACTAAGGCGTCCATGGAAAATCACCTGTAGAGCATCACTGTGCCGCTTGGACATTGTGCTGCCTTCTGTTCTACTTCTTCCTGTTTACACCTGGGAGAGACAGAGAAAAAACAAACTGCAGTAGACACAAGGTAAAGAGTTAAGAGAAGAACAGTGATATGAAGAGGGTAATGACAGAGTGTCCACTTTATTCTTATGGGTGCTACTGTAGAAATAATTCCGGAGGTAGATATACAGTAGCAGTAAAATACTTATTATGGGGGTGTAACAATACATTGTAAATCAAAATAATTGTTCTGTGACGCCTCAATCAAATTGGATCTTGAATGTTTGTATCGTGACACTCTTATTCCATTAAATATCATCTAGTTCAATATAGAGACGACCACCTATTTCACAAATTAATAGGAATTTTGGTATATTAATGGATTGTGATACAAATGCAATACAAATACAAATGTGCAAATAGTCAACTCGAAAATACTGTTGCTGTATAATCTATTCTATCAAGGTATATGGTCAAAAGATATTGTGATATATGATTCTGCTGCCAGTTCCACATATCTATGAAGAGCTTTTGTGGATAAATATCAATATATACGTATATGTACCTTTAATTGTAAACAATTACAAATGTGTACAGATAAGATTTACAAAACTCTGTAAGCAAATAGAGCTCACATCATATAACTAGTACACATGTCGCATCTGGTCCTAATGGTGATCTGTGCTGAGCAGGGGTCCATTTACCTGCTGTCTGAGAAAACCTCCAGCGCCACAGAGGGCATCACCTCCAGAGGCTCCCAGGCCAGGTCCCGGTGGATCAGCTGCTGAGCCCCTCGGGTCAGAGACCGCAATGCCTCCTGGAGACAAAAAGCAGTCACACTGGTTCACAAACATCACTCACTCATACTCAGTCGTTTAACGTAACACACACGTAAATAGCATTTATATCAGATACAAAACTATCTCTTACAGTTTTTTCTGAAACTGGGTGGATTATCACTTAAGATCAGTAGGACATTCTCAGTTTTAGTGGCCTCTAATGGTTAAAAGGATTATGTATTATGTTGAGAACAGGAAAATGTTTCATGAGAAAGCAATGCAACTGCAGCGGTTCACTACAAACATACACACAGACCTCAGACGGAATCCATGTGTCCAATTGAGGGTCAAGGACCACATCGCAGCAGAAGGCCCCTGAAGTGACTGCAGGAAAACACAAAAATGTTAATAAAATACAGAATAACAGACGAGACCCTGCTTTAACTGACCCCTTCAATTTAATGTCAGCAATTTACTGGCAGCGTATTCACTATCCAAAGATAAATTCCACAGCAATCTGATCATTGTTTTTTGAAATAAAGAGAGTCTTCTCTACCTGGCACCTCGGGTATGCTGAGCAGCTCCGCCCTAAATTCGTCCTTGAATGCCCTCTCCAGCACCTGACCTAACAACGCAGCACAGGAGCGCCAATAGGCCTGGAGGGGAACAAAAGCATGCACTGATTGTCTAAAAATCTTTTCATTATATCAGTATTTGATGTTCCTGACCTCAATTGCACCGACCACAAAGACATGTAGATAAAAACCCGGCAAAAAAGGATTTGAAGCTTTGAGAGAGCTGTTTAAATTCAGAATCATATTAACGTTATATTTGTTGGGCTTGTGTGGTAAAAATGAGACGTGAGGAAAGTACAAACCAAAGTGAAGATGCTGCTATAGATGAGTCACATCATGTGAATTCATATTGCAGATGGTGGTTTTAACACCTTCACCAGCATCCATACACTGTACATGTTCCTCACTCAGATTGACCTAATTTAGTGTACATTTCCTGACACTTCTTTCACTATTGTGAACCTAATGACATTTCATTTACCCTCCGTAAGTAACCCAAAACATTTAATACCACCCAAAATGCAATTCCTTCAGTGTTAGTTCATGTTTAAAAGGATAGACTTTCTCAAGCCGAATCTGAGAGTAATACCTCGGTATATGGAAAAATCATCGGTCAGTGTAATCCCTCCTGTCCATACTTGCTACATAGACATCCATTTGAAAACTTACTTCAACGTGTGGGATGCCAGACAGAACTTACTGTTAAAAATGAAATTCTAAAGGAAGAACACAGGAGACCCAGATGTCTGAGTGACTCATGCAGCTAAGTTGGAACAAAAGTCCCCGTGCATGACACATACTTTCTTTTCACGCCAATTAAATTCATAGACTTTTTTTCTCATCTGTAACTGAAAAATGTCTCCGCCAGTGAGGACATCTTTAGAATACGAACAGCGCTGCACCTCTTTGTCCGTGTGTATGGAGAGATCATTAAAATGTCCTTAAAAATACTGACAGCTACTGTATCAAAGTACATCGTTTTTAAGTCAACAATATTCTTTTACTTCCTATTATTTGTTCTATTTGTCAGCCAATAAAGTCATTACTCGACAATAAGTGTAAATTTCTCATTTTAGGGCAAATCATTTATTGGACTCGTGAATTTGTGCATCCCAACCAAAAAGGGAATTTTACACACAGGGAGACACAAACTATTACTTTCTGTACTGTTTCTATGTACAGGAGGAATGGCAGCAATTAAACCGACAAACAGCCCTTGTTATTTGGTGAATATTGTATCAAGACAGGTTTGAAAAAAAGAGGAAGCCGGAGTACCCGGAGAGAACCCACGCAGACACATGGAGAACATGCAAACTCTGCACAGAAACGCCCTGACCTGGGAATCGTACCCAGGACTTTCTTGCTGTGAGGCGACAGCGCTAACCACTGCACCACTGTGCCGCTGAGATATTTAACCTCCCAAACAAGGAGAAAATACATGTTTTTGTTGTGAAAGTACCTGGTTGACCAGTGTTGGGTCGCTGTCTTTAAATGTGAGCAGAGTGAGTGAACAGGAGTGGATGAGGGGCTGGTGGAGATGCCACGGTTTCCCATCAACCAGGGCCATAACTGAGTTGGTCACATGATGCTCCGTCAGGTCTTAGGGGACATAGAAAGTACAACAAGCATTGTTTACAGTGAATCACACAGCAGGAGATCAGTGCTATGAGGACCGGGAGCTGAAGTTTTATTTTCTCACAGCCTGCGGATTGTGTTTTATATAAAAGGCTGATGTGACTTTACAAAGTGTTTAAAAGAAGAAGTAAACTCAGATGCTGCTGTTCACTCACGTCTGGCACAGCTCAGTGGTGTGGACATTCCTTTGTTCATGACGAGCAGCGTTCCATCAAGCCCAGGGCCTTGCATGGATACCTCTATCTTCTCAATGCGTGGGTACAGAGCTCTCTGCCTGGCCTGCTCCCGGGAGAAGATGGCATTGCGCTGGCTGTGGACCTCAGCAGCAGGTGGACGCGCAGCTGCTGCAGCAGATGCAAAGTCTGGGGGAGGGTGGACAGGCTCAAGGTAAGATGGGGGATGCAGGAGGAACAGCATAGCCAAACCCAGACACTCCAAACTATACTGCTTATGCCATATTCACACAGAGGTGTAGGTGAAAAAGGAATCACCACTCTCACAAAGAGGATCTTGAAGTCAGGGTTTATTTATTCAGCTGTGCACAGAATCTCACACAACACTGAGTAATTGGACAGGAGCTCTCCGAACAGAGAAATACTTTAGTATCCAAGCACAATGCAGCTTGCTCCCAGTGTACATCATACCGCCACTGGGCTAAGCACCAGATTAATTATCTCATATCTGGAATGGAGGAGGCTGTCAGCTGAAACTTCGCAGTAATGCTCATTTTTCACTATTTTTTTTATTTATCAAATAAATTAGACAATCAATTAAACGTGGAAATAATGGGCAGATTATTTAATGGATACAATAATCGTTAGGCGCAGCTCTGATAACAACTATTACAAAAGTGTTGGAAGGTAATATAAGGTACAGTCAAATATTCTGTCACACAGAATATGATAAGTCATGCTGGTGATGACACAGTTTACAGTTGTGATAACTGAGCCCTACTATGCATATTTAACTGGGGTTGAGAGAAAACCCCGGTGTTAGGAAGCATATCGGAGAGGAGTATGCAAAGTTTTGGGGCACCTCACCTGAAAAAGTAAACTCAATATGACATGAACTTCCAACTTTATGACGGCGGCGGACATATTTACATTTTATAACAGAAAGAGTACAGGTGCAACGTTAATCAGGTAAATTATGGTTTGCTTCCACTTCAAAGGATCCTAAATAGTTTATGTTTGTCAGTGACACAACCGTTAGTGTTATTTGTACTTTCCCTGGTATATAAAGTCAAACGTCTGCTGTGAAAACTGCATTTGTTCAGAGTTCGCTCACTGCAGCATCAAGCTATAACCTGACTTTCAACCTAGTTAGCTCACATGCTAATGCTACGCGTAAACTGGCAGCTACTCACTGCGCTGGAGAACTTGACACACGCTTCTGGTCACCATTGTGAAGAATACATACACAGGTACATAAAGACAACTTTGAAAAGAATACAAATGGATAATATTTGTTAGCTATTTCAGCGTCTGATTGAAGGACGCCATGCCTATCTGTTGTGCACCGAATAATGAGGTCCGGGTAGAAACAGAAGTCAGCCGCTGGAAAGGTCTGCGTAAGCTAAAGGGAGAACTGCTGTTCCAGTTTGTGACAGCAGATGTCGCTGTTGATAGTCATTTGAATGAAGCTCATGTAAAGGGAACCCTGCATTAATTATTAGTCTGTAAGCAAAGGAGAAAAAAAAAAAAATCTTTCAGCACCTTCAGATCAAGATAGCCAACAACAACATAAAGTATCTCTATATAAAACTTTGATATTCTCAGAGGCACACAAAACATTTAATATTGATGATGTCCCTCTTCTGTACAATTTATTTTAAATTACCTCAGTCCTCTCTCCTGTAAAATATGTTGCCCTTATGCTGATTGCATGGAATACAAATTATCATCTTGGCTCTTAATTCTCACGTGTCCCCAATTTCATCCTCTAATGGCTCTAATAGCACTCAGAATTTGACAAATGCTTCCTGGAGTTTTCAGGACCGGAATCCACAAGGAGTGTTGGTACCAATGGCAGCAGCGGGAATGGCAGGACGGCAGGCACAGGGAACCCGGCCACGTGAGGAACATCATAAATCATCTCCGACCGAGCTGCATTAGGCCATTTTCACAATGAGTGCAAATTGTGTGACCTCTGGAGGTGTAAGTGAAAGGAGAGAGGCAATGTCAGTTGCGAACAAGACTGGGGAGAAAATGATTTTATAATTGTACAGTTACATTTACACAAAATGATTATATCCAATAATAAACAGGCATGACACATTTGTGCATAAAGATTTATTCTTTGTTTAAAATTTGTGTTTCTGACACTGAACCACTGACATGTCTGATGTGATTTACGATAAATGAACTACACGCTGACACAGATGTTCACGTCATACAATGTAACAAGGCATTTGCATCATCTGTAAGCTGTAAAAACAGGTTTGTTTGTGTGTGTGTGTGTGTGTGTGTGTGTGTGTGTGTGTGCGCGTGTGTGTGTGTTCATTGTAATGTCTGATTGACTGATCAGTTGATTGATCAATGCCATCTCTTTGGGTGATTGATTGTACTCAATGTCAGTGTGATAGCACAACTTCATGCACACATCCTCTATTGTACATTTGGGATTTTCTCAATGAATTTCCCCAAAGGTGCGCTTTCCCTTTTTTTTTAGACATTCGTTCAGCTATTCATTCATTCGTAGATAGGCGGGCCTGCTGTCAAATGATCATCCAGTGTGAACGCTTCACAGTGGCGTTACTTGACATCCTACTCAGTGATTGGTCCTTCACCGTCAGAGAGTCCAAAAAGTGTGCAGAGAAGCAGAGGGAATGGAACAAACTAACTGTTGAGCACACTGCCATCCCTGCTTGGGTCTATGGCTGGTTTCCCGAAAGAATTTACCACTATGATCCTCTCTAATGGCTTTTAAGATGGTTTTGGCAATGTGCTGCCTCTGGGAAAACCCCTACAATTTGCTAATCAGTGGGGCTGTGGTGAATGTGGGAGGTCAAGTGTTGTTTTTTTCTTTCAAGGGAAAATCCACCCTGTGTCTCAGGAGTGATGCACGTTTACGTTAAATTTTCCTACTCTGACTATTTCACTTTCAGTTCCTACGTGTTCCCGAATGCCTCTTCGCCACACAAAAAGCAGGTAGAAATAGTTTAAGAGAGGAGGAATTTTTTCCTTCATTGTAATTTCTGACTACATCCATCACTCCTTCAGCCGACCGAGTGCTGCTATTGGATGCTGCAGGTGGGGCAACACGTCTCCCTCCGGTCCGGCAGAGGGCAGAAGTCCATCTGCCTCACGATCTCGGCGAACAGCTCGTCCACCATGGTCTTGCTCTTAGCCGACGTCTCCATGAATGGGCAGCCCCAGTCCTCGGCCAGGGCCTGGCCCTCGCTGGGGGACACTTCCCTCTCTTCCTCCAGGTCCACCTTGTTTCCCACCAGCACCACGGGCACCTGCTGATACCTGGAAACAAAAGACAGAGGAATGAGCTGCTTTCTCCCCCCACTGGGTTTTGTGGCAACCAGAGACTGCAGGAACTTCCTGCACCAGAGGAAGAACGTGGAGACTAAATTTGACGGCAGCATGTGTGTGTGCGCGCTAGGTTGGCCTACATGTTGTATTTTTTAGACGCAGAGACAAAAAAAAAGGTTTTGAGTAATGCACAATGGAACAAAAACACATTCAGTCAGAGCTTCCCCGGGAGGCTTCCATCACTCTGCTGGAATCTAATATCAGTATGTCAACTTTGTCAATATGTCCCATTGGAAACATGTCATCAAGAAAAAAAAAAACAACTGCCTCTTTTGGACACTTTGATGCTCCATTTATTCCTGGATATAGTACATATGAGATGACATGTCATGCAAGCTGTGCATTTACTGGCTTCCAATTCTTGTTTGAAATTATTAGCGCTCCACTTTGCATCGCCGCGCGCCTTCACGGATCACAAGCTTTCTTCCCCAGCGTGCAGCCACTCATCCGTCTGACCCATCAATACAAGGAAACCAGGCTGAGAAGAGTAATGGTATAGGTTATTGAATAATTGAATAAAGCTAATGTGCTTTTTTCAAATATGAGGGTTAGCACACAGGCCGCATACTGACTATACCAACTATTCACCACTTAGCATTTAGCTTCAATATTTAGTATGTATCCTCTCATAAGTTAAACAATGGACATGAAGAGGTGAAAAATATAGGCCTAAGGTAAATAATATAGAGAAAAAAAAGGAAATTACTAAAAAAAATTGTAAAATTGTTTTTCAGAAGATATGAACAGTTCCAAAGATTGATTGAGTGATTATTCTCAATAAAGTGGATATTTATTACGAGATCGCTCAAAACTGATAAATAATAATATAAATGAAATAAAGTATTATTTATTACGAGATCGCTCAAAACTGATAAATAATAATAAAAAAGAAATAAAGTATTAAAGAGAAACTCTGCCTAAGCCCTATATCTGATATTTTAAGTTCTAAAATCATTTCTTTTTTCATGTGTTGGGCCATTTGGCAAGTCAATATGGAGTGAGATCATTCTCAAAATTCACAAATGCACACAGAAGGATTCACATGGGCAGGTTGGGATTTATATTTCTTGTTTTAAATAAATTGTGACTTTTAAAACACAAACTGTTGAATTTGTTTTTTAATGGCTACAGCTACATACCTGCAGAGCCGACATTAAAGTACAGCATGTACAGTAATGACATCAAAACGAGGGCTGTGGGTCTACTTACCCCAATTAAAAGAACAAAAATTGATTCTTCCACTGGTATTTATCACAGATAATGTCCAGTTATTAAAAAACATCTTGAATTTAGGTTGTGATTTCAAGTGTAGTAACGACGTGTTCCAATGAATGAAACGGGCGATAAAATTCATTTTGGGCCGAATGCGACTCGAATGATGCACAAAATGTCCCCTTTTTAAGTCAACATGCAGAGAATCTGAAGCAGAAAGCGTGAGGCAACAAAGACAGCTGATAACCAAGTTTGTGATGCTGATAATGTGTAACTAGAACTTCAGGGTTGGTGGAGCCACTCACAAAGAAAGTCTGACTTTGCTGAACATGCTCTGTAGTACAGCCCCTTAATAATGTCAGTACTGAAATGACGAATGATACAATAATAATGATACAGAGATGGAAGACGGATTTTTCTGCTTCAGTTGAGTTCATAAAAATAAAGCTCAGTAAATAAACATACCAATCGCATGTCGACAACATAATTATTCAGAAACTGCTGTGCGTTTGGGTTCAGGTGTGCATTGAAAAATACATGTTAATTTTGAGACTAATGTAACTCCATAAGTCGAGACGTCAGAAATAAATCCCTTTCGTGCCCGCTGTTTGTCTTTCGTAAACATTGACTAGTTAATGCGCTACAAAGTTAGACACTAGACGGCGCAT
>KV751369.1:1060155-1075797 GCA_001698575.1 Mola mola | reverse complement strand
ATCTGAGGTCGCAAAACTCCACCAAGGCCGAACAATCACCCTGTTGCTTCCAGGCCAAAGGTATTGTGATATTTAAATTCCTTGACCCTCATAAACAAACGTATGGGATAACGATTTGTGTTCATATACGCAGCAGTTATCAAGTTATTGAAAAGAAACAAAATTTCCTTTGTGGTGACATTCTGGATATCTCATCATAACCTTATATTTGCAGAAAAAGCATCGCCATGTGTATTTTTCACAGTGTTGCACAGGAAATCTATATTTCTGCCACTTCAAATGGCCAAAAGTTTATTGGAAGTTTAATGCTACAACACGCAGTTTGAAATTTGGACAACGTGTGCTTTTTGCAACAGTATAAAGACTGGAAATAGATGTTGTATCTGAGTTAGACGCCCTTCACGTTTTGTTTTTTTTCTGATTAAGTAATGTCAATTACTGAGGGTATTGTATATTCTCACAACAGCCAATCGCACTGACCACCTAATGGCCTCCACCATCAGTCATTTTCTAAGTGCATTCCGAGCTCGACGTATTGATCTGCCGCCGCTATAGAGAAATGGGCTCTTATCTACAAACTGATGGCTCGCTGCCACACTACAGGCCTGGGAGAGGAGCTGAGGAAAGGAGCTGCCAAAGACTTCCCCAGCAGGCCGGAGGAGTGAGCGCGGAGAGATAGACCTGCTGAAGCGCCCTTGAACCCGACAGTGAGGCCCTGAAATGTGTCAACGGTTCTGATGGCATCCCAGAGGGAATTCCTGGGAGAGAAAAAGCTCCCCAATAAAAGCAATTTTTTAATAATTGGTATACGAACAGCTTTTAATAGTGTCAAGCAGAGAAAACTCACTCTGCAAGGCTCAAATGCCAAAGACTTCCCTGCAGGTTGACACGGCACATCACACACACACACACACACACACACACACAACAAATACACAGAGAAAACAGCAGCTGACCTCAGCAGGACAGGGCATCTTGCATGGCCTGTGTGTTTGGAAAAATGGAGTCTAGAGGGTGTGAAATGTGAACAAGGAGGGTAATACACAGACAAACGCGATCCGACAGCCTCGCAGGAGAAACTCTATATATAACTAGAAGGATGCAGGGGAGAACCAGCTGCTCTCGAGTGGGGAGTTCGTACTGAGATCAAACTACCACACGTCCTCGCCACATGAGGAGAGACCATGGCTGACATCATGTATGATTGACGATCATGTCAGTCAGTCTTTAAGGTTTAACCTTTCAGTTTTGCTGGCTCTCACTATTTCAGTACTACGCCAGCTACAGTATGTGCTTAACTATGGCTGAAATGAGATTTTCCTCTTCCTGCCACTGTGATTTTTTTGTTATAAAGTCCACTACCTGTGTTCGTAAAGTGGAAAAAAGTTGACGGAGGGCATTAGTGCTTTTATTGTGAAGGCTGGATAGATAAACATTTTAGTAACAGGCGAACAAACGAACACGTTTAAGAGGGCTGGCTGATAAAATCAAATCTTATTATAGAACGGTGGTCAAATGTATAGCAATAATGGGCAATGTGGAGCCACAGGGCACAAAAGCCCATCTGGCTGTCCATTTAAGACCCAAAGGGCAAAGCGGGAACATATACAAAGGGTCTTTTATTCCCAATGCAAATACAGGCACTGAATGCAAAAGACTGCACTCAGTTATTCTACTCAATCTAATAGAACTTATTTCTACCTGCTGCTGCTGCTGCTGTCAATTTGAACAGTTTTCTATTGTTGTGTGTTTTTATGAGGTGTAATTTGGGGTGTTGTAAAGTTTAATAGTGAAGTGAATTTGAGGATATTTTTTCTGGAGCCATGTCCATGAAGTTTTCTTCATCCATGGGTGCATCAAAAGCAAGACCTCATTATCAGTTCATATCAAACATCCGTTGAACGAGCAGAACATTTTGCCCCACCTTGTAATCCAGAGTACACAAAGGATCTGCCACCAACACTTGAGCAAGACACCACAGGACCACAGGTACACACCCAGGAGGTCACGTGACTCTATCTTGACAAGTAAAAGCCAAAGCTGTTACACAATCTGATCTCCAGGGACGATAATATTTGCTACATCCCATAAATGCTCAGTCAGATTTGGATGTGGGGGAATTTTGAGGCCATGACGACACTTTAAGCTCCTTGCCACGATCCTTTGGAAGTTCCTGAGCAGTGTTTTTTCTACTTTCTAACATGAATTGGGTTGTTCTCGTTGGTGTACCCACAGGGCTAAGCAGTTTTTAAAAGCCCTTTAGCCTTATTCAGCGGATTGTTTGGGTTTTACTCTCTTGTTGAATTGGAGCGCTCTTCTCCACCCTCACTTTTAGCAGCGGGTTTGAACAAAGACGCTCGCCACGTGCCCAGTTCCAGACGGGGGCAAACGGATAAGGTTTAGACTTTCCCCACATATATCGGAGGAGACCAGAACCGAGCCAAAAGGAGACTTAACTTCAGACTTCGATAGATGAGCTTTAAGGACATTATTCTAATAATGCTCAGTTTCTTATGCTTATATTGCACTATTATGACTTTTTTAGTAAATAAGTAAATTATGTTCATCTAGAACTGAGTTGTGACTTTAAGCACCCTGCATATCATCTGTTTTGTAATGTTTCGAGAATGATGTATTACTGGTTCATACTGTATGAATATAAAGCAGGAGGAAATAACAAACAGCGGTTATTTGTGCAAGCTGGAGAGGCGGCACACATTCATTATGGGAATCATCAGCACAGTTGGATTGTGTTTGGATTGCCCAGAGCTGTATGAATCACAGCGAAGCCTTTCAACGTATGGAACAAATAACTGCAGGAGGCCGGCGGCGTAGGAAAAAGATATGAATGTTAAAATCATATTCCTGAGGAAAAAAAACACTGATGGAGACCATGTGCTGCAATAAGGCGCAGCACTTTGCTTGTTTTACGTTCTTTCATTAATGGATTAATTAATGGACGGGGAGCTTTTTGCTGACAAACAACACTAGCTGCAGCATTTGGCTCTGCGACGTATAAACCTCACCGCACACAAAAAAACGACATTTTCCACTCAGCTGGAGGGTACAGCAGCATTATTATGGCCGCCTGCTGTTCGAAATAGCTTCGGTGACTTCACCTACCCCGGTTTCATGAGCCCCACAGCACCAGTAAGCACACAAATAATTACAGAAGAACATCTCAAACGCAGAACCCTCCAACCCTGCAGCCGCCTCTTCCCTCCCTGCATCTGCTGGTAATTAGCGTTGGAAGAGCTACACTGTGTGACAACTAGCTGAAGGCACGCATCTGTTTGACCAGACAGAGAGATCAAAGAACCTATATTATCGCTGCTTTAGCTACCGGAGAACAAAAGCTTTGACATAGCTGATGTTTTCATAGGGCCTGGGCACTGTGGGGAAGAAAACAAGTAAACAGAATAGCATTACCGCAAACATTCCAGTGATAAACAGACAGATGGAGAAGGTCTCCAAGCCTCATTTCTATCTTTAATGGTGCCGCCCAGCTCCTCTCCATCTTCATTTCACACTGCAGAGGCATCCGTTTTACTGTTCCCGCTATTCTGTGTGGCTAAATGAGAAATAAAGAAGTGTCGTTTGCTCATCAAAACCCAAGTGGACGTGTGAGCAAACAATGAGGCACGGCTGATTGTTGAGTCACGTTTTTGCCGGCAATGGTTACCAACTCGAATTGACTTCTTTGAAACTGGCATCATCATCAATCGTCATTCACATCGATGCTCGCTACCTACAAGCTGCTCCCTCCACATCTTTCGTGGCACATTATCGCCACAAACTGTCGGTCAGTGGAATTATCGCGGAATCACGCATCGTGCACGAGATAAGTATAAGCAAATGAAATTGAAACATTTCTCCATATTGGTACCTGCGGCATAAATCTCCAAGTGTTTATCTTAAATATTTGCTCAAAAAATTTGAATTTAAGAGCTGCTTTATTTTTTTTTTTTTGTTATTTCATTACTTTTACTTCTTCACATTAACTCCCAACAACTTGGACATCTGCATCACGTTGTTAAATTGAGTTAAAATGGCTAAAATAAACTGTGCTTATAGAGAGATTCAGAACATAAGAACTAGGCTATACTGACTGTAATCTAAAAGTGAGTGAGAGAGTCAAAGCCCCTGCAATCCTCTGCAAACCGTTGTCAGCTTCCTGTTTTACCACAACACATACTGATTTTGTCAGACATTCCCTTAGGAATCAATCTCGGCTTCTCAGTGTTTTGGTTATGGCACAGAGTGATAGCCATCTAAACGTCACAAATCACACACAGGATTAAAGCCACATAATTTATTCCTTAAGGGTCGTATGATAAAACAGTAATCTAGGATATGTGTTTATCTAAAATCCCTGCCTTATTATTGTCTTATATTTACCTATTCAGAGCTTTAGAATAATATCAAAACGAAACGTAAACTACGGTCTAAGTTGTAAATGTGATAAATGGCAGAGAACGGTGAAAAAACTGCACACAGCGCAGCACAGCGACTGTTTGTAGTGGCTCTCCTTCACCCACCGGCTACTTTAACAACTCTCTCCTGCCTGATGGCGAACGCTAAAAGCCCGAGGTCAGGAAGTTGCTTTGTACCTATACCAGAGTATCCCCTGGGATACGTGGTTTTGGTCTCTCCACCCTAGTCCCTCTCAGTGGTGCGTGATGCTCACCTCCTGCTATTAGACACAGCATCAGTGCAGCGTGAAAATGCTGCTCAAATGCTTTGAACGTGCATCCTTCTCCCGGGCAAACAGAACAATAAATCTTTGCATGCGAGCCAGGAGATGATTAGATTGGAAAGAGGGCTACACCCAGATGTTGTTTTCACAGATATCAACTGACACGGGGTTTATTAGGCTCGTCTCTGAGAAACTTAACAGTAAAGAATAAATAAAATGTCAGAGATGTTGTGTTCTCCCTGTAATACACATTAATTATACGTAAGATGTCCAATTAAAAGCACCAGATGTCATCACGGTGGAGATACTATTAAAGATTTCCTCTGTTTTTCTGCTGAAAGAATAAAAGTGATACTTTAGGTCGGCGACTTTAGTTTTGTTGTGGAAATTCTAATTAATCTGCAGTCTTGTCAGGTTGGAGCCACAACTTGAAGCTATTTCTGTGATAAATACGTAGTACGCATGCAGGAAATGCCAAAAATGTCCAGGAAACGTGCTAATGAGATTGTTTTAGTGGGAGTTAGATGAAAGGAATAGAACCACTACCACTTTTATGAGCGTATGTCAAATACCGCGGGTACTTGAAGCTAACTGCTTGTTAGCTTAGACCAAAACAAAAAAATGCAAAATGGAAAAAAGCCTAACTAGCTTCACTCCTTATCCCCAAGGAAGATTCAGAAAAAGTAACCACTGTAACAGCTTTCATACAAACGGAATACAATTAGTGAAATTAATGAGCTCTGGGCATTGTTAGGGCTAACAGGGTAAATGCTAACCATGTTAAAGAAACAATGGTGGGAAGCATGTTATTTAAATTTTTCACCAGGCGTTAGATTAAAGGAATGAAACTTCTACCACCGTCGTGTTAAATACTGCAGGTACCTGAATTGAACTGGTTGGCTCAAATTTGCACAAAAAAAAAGCTTAGCTAGCAATACTGAGACACGTAACTGCTGCAGTTTTTGGACAAAGCAGGCAAATCAGATATAGTTTGTGAAATTAGTGACCTCTATATGTTGTAGCAGATGGATTTTGTCAATATATGACTGGGCCAGGCTTGCTGTTAGCCTCTGTTTTAAGTCCTTAGGCTATTCTAAGCTACCTGGCCGCTGACTCAAGTTAAATATTTACAAAACAAACTTGAGAGTGGAATCCCTTCATCTGTGTATTTTCTCCAGATGTTAAACCATAATTCTAAGTTGATTTCCTGCTTCTCAGGGCACGTCCTGGTGCATGTACGTCAGCAGTGACGGTGATAAGTGAAGTGGCCTCACAGCACCTGCCCTACATAGGATGTACCAATTCTTTCCCATGCTTCCCGCATCAAGAGCCCTGCATAGGCATTCCTAGTTTATATGACTCCCTAATGGATTCCTGATGTCTTCTTGGCTTCAAACCTAAAACAATCCCATTAAGTTCTGGTGAGTGGGCACATATTACACTACATCTCTGTGTGGTGCTCCTTGTTACTGCGGGCTCAGCAAGAAGTTTAGGAAGAGGCGGTCTGATCTCCTGCAGGCAGCTAATGGAGACCAGGAGCTCTTTGTATGACTTGTTTTAAACCTTGTGGATGTCTGCACATCTTTTGACAAACTGAGCCTATACTTCACTTTTTGTCTAAAGGAAGAAAACAGGCATATTTTCTCAGTGTGAGTATGTGTGTGTAATTAAACCACGAGACCAAAAATAGGCTTGAAATACTGACATAATTGAAGATGGATGATGCATCGCCACTTCCTCCCATTGTACAAAAATGATTTAAGCACACTGGTGATGTAATTTGAAGTCGTAATCTGTGCAGTAGTGATGAGGACCCACGAATACGAGTTCCAACCCCCCATCTGCCCACCCAATCAGAGTTTCACCTCGCTTTTAAATAACCTATTTGTACCCAACATACATCAGCATGACAAGAGCTAGCTTAAAACAATAGAATCTATGTTGGGAAAAATTTACTTTTGGAATACTTTCAGTTTTTTGTTTGGCTGGAGACGTTGTTGCTTCATTTTTGGGGCGCTCCCATGCGATACAGCTTTTATCTACAGTCTAAGATTTAAACACGTTTCTATCATTTTGTGTAATTATGTCGTGTTGCCGAAATTTCAATGTTCCTTCGTTTTTGCTACTGCCACGTTCTACTTCTAATCTCCACACGCTCTACTCACTACACCTCTGCAGGAAGTACTGGAGTTTCTACTGGACTTAACAAAAGAGCTTTACACTAGTTTTAAACAGCCTGGCCTTTTGTGCCTCACCAACTGTATAAACAGAGGTATAATGGGGAGGGGGGGGTCAAAGCTGCTCCGTCTCTGAGACGGCAGTGAGGATTAAGATCGAGGTCTGTATAAACGGAGTGACCCGGCGAGGCAGAACGGCAACACAGGGCGGTGTCAGTAAAGTCTAAATAAGCTAAGGCAGCAGAGAGGAGTTTCTTTGCAGCGATGCTGTGCAATCTCTGCAATAAAAAGCCTAAAATCATTCTATAGCTTTAGTTACAGCTGAAATTAAGAATATTTTGTCACAAGAATAGGGGAAACGATTAATGAATTAGTTGCGTGACAGAGGCCTTATGGGCAAATATTTTGATATATTTTATGCTCCAGCTCGACATATGTTAATTTTGTTTGCTTTTCCTTGTATTTATTTCCTTGTAATGTTTTTTTTTTTTGTATTAATTAGTTTAAATTTTGGACTATTGGTTGAGGGGAAAAAAAGCATTGTGAAGGTGTCACTTCAGGCTCTTCCATTAACGGATCTGAATACTTCCTCACCACTTGTGATATGAATTTTTCTACCTATATGAGCATATAACATGTTCTTCCATGGCTGAATGTTCAATTGCATGCTCTGAAATGAGATACAACCATAAGGCAATAGAAACGCCCTTCCTTATTTCCCAGAACCTCGGGGCGACCTCAAATAAACAGAGAACATTTACAAGTATTTCCCCTCTTCACAGTTTTGCACATACAGGCACGATGTGTACTTCAAACCCACAGCAGTGTGAAATAAAAGAATAAAATATTTATAGGCGTACACTTGAGGACAGTGCTGGCTGGTGCAGTGTAGGCAGCTGCAGAGGGTGGCGGCTGGCTCCAGGCAGCAGAGCCGGGTTTTATCTGTCGCCACAATTACCCGTTTCAAAGGAGTTCCCTTGTGCACCTCTCCCCCACTGCGCCCCCGTCAGCTGTGACGCTCCCCCACTGTGACGTCTGCGCCACAGGAGCATTCGGTTCGGCTTGGGGGTGGAAAGCGCTGCGCCAACGACAGTATGCAGGTTAAATTATATATCAATATTACACAATACACAGTTAGCTGGATGACGGCGTGTCATGTTCTAAAACGCACTTTTTAAATTATGCTTTACTGGTGAAAAGCTGCAGACAGAACAAGAGGGAAGAGACAGCAAGAGTGAGTACAAAATTCAGTAGACGTGTCCAATTTATGTTAGGGAAGATACTTTTAAAACATAATACTGTAATTATATTAGTATCTTTTTCTTAACTATTAGTATATTTTACTAAATTACTTTTTCTATTGAGAAATTTTATACTGATGACACTATCTTATTTGTTTCCTGTGAGCCATAAAGCACCACAGCTTTGCCCTGACTCTGGTTGACCTAAAATGGAATAAAACTCTAATTAGTACCATTTATATAACCTCTGTTTACCACACTATCATCATTTTTCTAGATAAAAGTCTACTGGCCAAATCACAGTGCATATATTTTACATTGTGAAGTCAAGAGACTTTAAAATAGCTTTTCTTGGCTTGAGGAATGTTGTATAAATATAAACTCCCCCAGGGATTAAACAAAAAAAAAAAAAGAATGACAGAAAGAGTAATAATCGATCTTGTTTGCAGTTCAAGATGTCCTATCAACAGATGTCTCTTTTGTAATCTTCATGTATGGAAATATGATGGGGATTTTCTTTGTTGTTGTTGCAAAACTACAAGCTGCCAGGGGGCAAATCTGGAAAACATGAATGCATTAATTTAAATCAGTGGCCATTTCTGGCATTGCAGTCGATAATTTTCCCCATAGACCACTGATAAAACAAAGACTAGAATAGAATGTCCTTATTTCCCACCCGGGTAGAAACTGCTGACCACACATAGGAAATTCGAAAAAATCTGAACAATTGGTAACAACACGTGGTCAATTTGCATATTAGCGTCAGTTCATGCGAATCAAAATATCACCGATCGGCAAGTGACGTTAAAATTGATGAAAATATCGATGGCAATGACGAAAGAAATTCTCTTTTCGCTTGCCAAAGGAGTCCTACAAGGCGTCCTCGAGATGGAAGGCTTAGACTGGCTAAAGAGAGGTTGGGAGCCATCTGACAGGATACTCCTCGATTTCTTCCTTGTCCCTGGTGTAAAAAGTTGAGTCTGGAGCTTTTGAGGTTTTTTTTTGTTGACAATACACCATTCACTGCAAAACAAGGTCAGTTATCACTCTTTCTATTTCTGTTTTTGAATCTTGGAGGCTTAACTCTACATTGGTATTTCAAAAATCTAATGACATTGTATGTTCAGAAACACGGCTGCTCACGTTTAGTTAACCGGGAACTGAGCAAGCAGTACGGTTCGGTTTGGTTCGGTAGCGTAAGCATTTTTTGTTTTTTTTGCATTTCCGCAGTCAAAAGCTGAGAATGTTACCCTTAAAGAGTGAACTGCAACATGTCAGTTTTGTCACCGTTCGCTTAGATGAACAACCAAATGTACCATAAAGAGGTTGGCTAGACCCAACGCAGGCAGCTGATGGGTCAACAAAAGCGCCACTTCACGGTGATGGTAAGTCCACATTTCTCCTCCCGGCAAGAAACAACAGGACATGCTGGATGTTCCCCATTGATTCCTTTGTTTGTTGTGTCAGGTTTTATGTTGTATGGTATGTTGGAGCCACGCCAAAGATGGTTTTCTGTCACAACAGACAATAAGTTCTCTAAATCTTAATATTATATTTGTTGTGCTAGTGTCTTGATGTGCCACCAAAACTATAAATAAAAACCAGATGGGTTTTAAACTTGCACACTGTAGTCATAGCTGCCATCAATCAAATTAAGGGAGGCCCTAAGCCCCCCCAAAAAAATCCCACCAATATGTCCCAACCAGAGAGGAAAGATCCCCGTTTGTCTTCCAGCCTCTATTGGCCAGCCACGAGATGAGCTCAGTGGATTATTTGAGTAATGGACCGATGTGATAAAAGCCATGCAGAGAGTTAAGTGATGTGTGAGAGACGGTGCGCATCAGCAGCCGGCGAGAGTTCAGCGGGTTGATGTGTGACAGGTGAGACGCAGCTGGTTCCTCTCATGAGGAACATATGAAACCGGTTTGCGCCTTCTCACAAAGAGCTGAGAGGATGCAAGGTCTGGGATGATTCCTGGCTTGTATTCTCATATTTTTTTTTTTTTTCCCCATCTGGCCTCAAGTGGATGTATAGTCCAGCAAGATGACGCAAAATGTCAATTTCATTCTTTTATTCCACCATATCCCAATTAGGGGGATTTTAAATATTAAATGAACTGCACTTTTGGTGGCCATAATGTCCAAACAAGCAACTATTTAAATAAGAATGCCAGTATTTCTCAAACCTACGTCCTCTTTCACAAAATACTAATTTACTCCAGTATGGAGTTCAGTCCCTCGGATCATTGACTAGTCTATGTCAAAACCTTAGATTACATTTTTTTTTTTTTCTGCCACTAACTACAGCATGCTCAAAATATTAGTATAAATGAAACACTCATGTTTTTTGGATTCACTGTCAAGATGCTGTACAAAACAAATGTTTGTGCCTCCAGTTGCCGGCCTCTTAAGTTGTACGATGTTTACAAAAGAGAAGCAAATTCTCCTGGATTTGTCCCGAAGTAATGTCCGGGATGGAATAAATACACGTCTTTCGGAAACATCTGAAGCTACTACTATTCCACCTTACCAGACTCTTGCAATAACATTTTGAGTGTAGTTAGTGGAAAAAAAAAACAACCAAATCGTCTCCAACGTTTCCACTTAGCCCTGTTCCATTGCTTTGATTGCCTTGTCGAGCTAAAGTTTCCTAGCAACCGAACTCCATACTTGAGTAAAACTGAAAACAGGCAGATTTTGTGAAAGGTTTGATCCTGAAAGACTGTCAAATGTGAATTAGGTTGAAAAATACCAGAGTTCCCCTTTAAGAGGCCTAACCAGTGGCACACTCAGGATGTTTGAGTTGACAGGGGCAAAAATAATTAAAGGGGCACCCAGGCAAAAAAAAAAAACAGTCCTAAGTTTATAGTGCATTAGTTAGAAACCCTGTCCACTGGACACTAGGGAACACAATCCGGTTTTACCCTAACGGGTTTCCAAGGGGGCACTTTTTGAATATCAGTGCAGCCAGGGCCTAAAGCATCATTAATAACCCCTTGCCAATTACATCAGAATATATTAACAGCACAAAGGCGGTGTCTCACCGTTTGACCCTGATAATCTGGTCCCTCATGGGCTTGATGTCCTGAAAACTTTGCTGGTTGACCAGACTGTAGACCAGGATGAAGCCCTGTCCATTCCTAATGTACAGGTCCCTCATTGAGGCGAACTGCTCGGTGCCGGCCGTGTCCAGGATCTCCAGCACCGACGGAGAGGAGTCCACCTCGATCTCCTTCCGGTAGAAATCTTCAATGGTCGGGTCGTACTTCTCTATGAACGTCCCGGTGACGAACTGCACGGTGAGCGCAGACTTGCCCACCCCGCCGCTGCCGAGCACCACCACCTTATACTCCCGCATGGCGCGCCCGCGGACTGGGATCCGGCATGCAGGGGGGGGACACGAAGTCTACAGCAGCGGGGGAAGGACGCGCATCCCCGCGCACAGCAGCCCGCGCTCACACCCAGTCAGAGCCTCCGGTGGATGAGCCGCAGATACAGGATGCTGGAGCATGCAGCCTCTACTGGAATATTCCCACGCTATCTCGCAGGGACACCGTTCCAGAGGCATCCATAATGCAACAAGGCGTCGGTGTGGCAAAAATAAGATCGGCTATTATTAGACGCAACCCGGCACATCTTTTTCTTTCCCTTTTTCCCCCCCTTTTTTTTTCTTACATATAACGAGCAAAGAGGAGGCTGTAACGCCACATTTTTTTTTTTTTTTTTGCACAGCGGGGTGCAATCGCGTTGAAGGCAAGGAGGCTGTTTATCCTTAAAAAAAAAAAAAGGGAGCACAGGGCTGGGAATCCACGCCTCCGAGCCGCACACCCACTGGATGTTGTTGTTTCCTGGAAAATATGGGGGATGATTAGTGCCAGAGAGAAAACCGCGCAAGGAAGGGAGCAGTGCTTGGGACATGTCAGCTTATTACCATGTAATAAGCTATATGAAAAAAAGAAAATAAGCTGTAAACCAGTGGTGTCCTCCAACTCTTTTTTAGTCGGGGGGGGCACATGCAACTCAGCTTGACCTCAGGAAGGTTGGACAAAAAAAAAAAAAAAAATTAGCCTAATAATCAATAAATAAAAACATCGACAAATAATTCATTTTCTTTTAGTAGACTATCTATACTCAAAATGTTTGCAATTAACAAAAAAATACATCTGCAAAAAAGTTGAGTAGATTATGAAAGTATTATGAAAATTTGTGTGCTTATAACATGAGCCAGTCAATCTCAATATCGTTGCATATACAAAAAAAACCCACAGACTCTGCAGGTGTCTGCAAAGGAACAAACATTACAGTTAAGACGAACTTGTGCAATTCAAATATTATGTGCCATTTTCTCCTCATTTTGTGACACCACGCACGCTGGTTTCCTATTTACCTCCATGAAAAAATAGGAACTGGTTCATTTTTCTTGGAAGACCTGACACATTTTATGGTCTAATAATTTAAACAGCGACATTTTCCACTGGCAGCTCCTGTGCACAGCATCCAACTAGGTTTAAGTATCATCCAAAGAGCTGGGTTGGATCCTCTTGGTGTTTTGTTTACAAAACAGCTATTTATATGGTGGCCAAAGAATGCTTCATTAAATGATATGCATGTGTTTTCAATTTGATTATCTTTTTTTTCATTTTGCTTGCTTTGGCAAGTCGCTCAATCAAAACAATGAACACAACGCCTTCAGTATAATGTATATCTGCCAGAAAATTACCACAGAAAAAGAACATTTCTCCGATGGAGCTGCTATGGGGAGCATGTCAAGTAGAATCATGGCCAATTCCTGGGCCAAATCCTACTGACACAACAACATTCAAAACGTATCCCATTAGTATTTCTGCTGCTTCCATGCTTGCAGCTGATGCAGATTCGGGATCCAGATCAGATCTGGATCGCTCTCAAAATGTAAATATGTGTTTTTTCTGTCATCACTGCGACGCAAACAGCATTCCAGATGAAAAGTACATTTAATCCATAGCCCATATCGGCTAATCACAGATATATCAGTAGCGGCATGTATGTAATTAGCATTGACTGCAGGTATAAATGCTTAGGGTGATTTGTAAATATTACATTTCCGGTGAAGGTTACTGTTTCAGTGCACTTGTGTCATTTAAGACAATAAAAGTTCACTATTAATCTGTAAAAATATTCTGCCTCTGATAAATATAAGTTACACATGATAACCTCATTTGAAGAATTAATGCAATAAATAATGTTGAACATGTACATGTACAAGTGTATCTATAGATCAAAACTGACCGACGTATGAGCCACAAAATTGGCTTCTCGGCAAAATTATAAATAATAATAATAATCAGAATGAAAACAAACATTGATCCATATTTCAGTTAATGTTATGGTAAAAAAACATACATGTGATGTTTACCTTTAAGAGACCATAACTGGGCATGATTGTGTTGTGTGTGCTGGTTTACTGAACATAGTCATGCTGTCCTAAACACAAACATAAACACTTCAGTTAAAACAGCAGTAGACTGTTACTAGACATATAAAGAAAACTAAAAAAATTAAGTAAAGATTTAAAAAAAAAAAAAAAATAGAAGAAATATTTTGGTTTTATTGTATCAAAATGTATCTCCTGGTGGAATATGCACACATTTACCCAAAGTCTGTCCTGAATTAGTACTTACTAGCTTCAGGTTGTACAATTACAAGGTAAAAGAGTAATATGTAAGATATTTACTGCAGTAAGACATAAAACCTTAATGTCTGACATTAAGGAATAATGCTAATATGCAGCAGCCAATATTTCCTCCCCCCCTAAGTTTGGATTTCAGAGCGGAACGGTCTGTTTTTGCAGACTAGCGACGAGCAGGTCAGCGGTTTTTGGTTGCCAGGGTTGCCAGATAAGAGGCCAATTACCCCAACAAACACATGGGTGTTGCAGTGATGGAAGCAGGCAAGCGAACTGGTTTAGATATAACTGACTGAACATTGCAAACGTGGAATTTGTTTATCAACTCACATTGTACATCTCCAAGAGAATTTCAGCCTTGTTCTGTGAACCTGAAGCTTCAGCATCCGTGACTCAGGTGTGCTTTGAGCCTAAGGAGAAGCAGGGGTCAGGAGGAGGCTCCTCTCTGGTTTGAATTTGGACTGCAGTACCTATTCTAAATGCTAGGTGTCAGCATTACATATTGTTCTTTTAAAAAACATCTCAGCTAAATAATTTGCGGATAGTTGTTAACCATGTTATCAATACGAAAGCTAAATGAAATTGTTAATGTAGACATGAGATGTGCTATAGCTGTAAACTGTTATGTAACTGTAATATGTCAGCCATTTTGTGTCAGTGCACTATCGATTAGAATGTATTGTTGAGAATACAGTATATTATATGGTAACGGGTCCATTTCAATAGCAAAAAATGTTATTACCATTTCCATGCACCACCCTGAGGGTAACAACAGGGGGGACAACTTGATGAACGTGGTCAACCAAGGTCAAAGTATACAGTATATTTGTGCAGCCGCTTGCCTTATAAATTAATGACTGTCAATTTTTTTTTGGAAATGTAACTGTAAAGTCTTGCAATTTGTTATTTATTGCCACAAGTAAGGTACCAGATAAAATCAGGGCTAGCACGTATGTATCTTAGCTGATTAAACTGTGCATAAAATCCTGGATATCAGCATGTGAATGAATGTCTGAACTGATAAGTCCATGTGGATCATCACGTGCACACTCACCAGTCTTTGGGGGTTCAGGGACATCAGTAGTCAGATGGATTCAATGCTGGTTATCATAATCTCTTCTGTGTTTAGATACAGCGCCATCATGAAAGGCAATGTCATCACCATAGATGTGGTAGGGGCAACTATACTCATGAGAGCATCATCTAGAAAACCGTGGAAGCAGTGTTACTGTGAAATGGTTTATTACTACTTCATTTGAATCAATTGTCCAATACCATAAAAATGCCAAATTAAAATACATGATTTAAACCAGGTTAAAAATGAAAATTACCCCAAAACATTAACTGCCACTCAGCTACTAACTTAAGTCTGCCACACCCAGCTAACTTCTGCCACTAACTAACTTTTGCCACTACTAGCAAACATCTGCCGCAGCTAATGATCTTTGTCACTACAAGCTCGTGTCTGACACAGATAGCCAACGTCTGGCACTGTTAGTCAAGGTCTACAATAGTCAGCTGAGGTTCACCATAGTTAGATGCTCCCTCAAATGTGGGGGACAACCCTGCACTAGAAAAAGATCGAAACAAGTGAGGTAAGGAAATATGACCCCGACTACGATAAATGGTGGTAATAGAGGTGGAACGTTTTGGAAGGCAGACATGGCAAGAAAGGATTGAGAACATATTGCAAATTCATCCCAGGTTGTTCACCTGTAGCACTCACCAGTTCACTGCAATGACCTGTGCAAGTCACATGGTTCACACTCTGTCCGGGGTCTTGTGTTACACACCAAAGGGATCACTACATGATAGAAATAACAAGTCTAGGCCAAAAAAATTCATTCAATTTTTTTTTTTTTTT
>KV751369.1:1041257-1060131 GCA_001698575.1 Mola mola | reverse complement strand
AATATAGGCAAAAAAAAATTATTTGATTTTTTTTTTTTTTTTTTTTTTTTTTATTATTTTTTTAAATTCCTTTCTTTCAATAGATTTTACACTATCTCGCTGGAACCAAAGAAACATTTGACTATAGAAACATAAAATAGCACAAAATATATGCAAAAAGAATACATTTAAAAACGATTACACTGAAACTATAAATCCAATAAGGGTCTTCTTGTCAATTAATGTCTTTACTCTGTTGGTCGGGAACACTGCAACAACAATGGCACAGGCAATCACAACTCATAACCTGCAGTCTCCAGTGTGGTGCCCTCTGCTGGCTAAAGCTGTGAATTGCAAACTCCAAACATTTCCATTGTAAGGCAATGGGACAAAAAGAACTCACTACAAATTTGGGAGACTGAAGGTAAAAGACCAATGACTGTTCACTCTGTCGCAGTCACCCCCTTTTGGTATTGTGATGTGCATGTTCAAACCTTTCAAAAAAAAAAAAAAAAAAGCAAGTGTTTTTGTTTTAAAGATACATATTTGAAATGAAACTGAGAAGGGATTTGAGAAGAGAGACAAGTCTCTTGAACAAATTCGGCAAAAACATAAAATCTTAAGCACGTTGGACTCAAGATAAGGCAAATGCTTGAATAATCTGAGTCTGCTCACTTGACAAACTGCTCAGAAAGTGCTTACATTTCTATTTTTTTAACCATCTGTCAATCATTGCCAACTCATTTCAAATGAATGTTACATATCAAGAGGATTCCATACACAAGGGCATTGTGGGTCACCAAAAGAGGACATTTTGTGTACGCACTTTTTCCACTAGAAACATTCAGTACATGTCATTTAGTTAGAAAAGAAAATATTGTTTTCCCATATAAAATGTTGAATTAAATGTATTTATTTACCAGTGGTTTCTGTTTATGAGTGACAAACAGATTTACTGTGGCTAGCAGGGGGGCAAATAACTCTAAAGCCTTAAAAGAAACAGATCATAACTTTAAACAACATGGAAAGTGCAATCCTTAGCTCTACTGATACATCGAATAAAATCTCTTAGTGTTGAACCTAAAGGTCCTCTGTCAGAGGAGGGGTTTTACATTAATTTATATACTTTTTTTTTCTTATATATTACAGGCTGATATTTGCTAATGAAAATATTAGGTCATTGTCAAAATCTCTGTGAAGAATAAGAAATGTTCATATCTTCTTTAAAATCTACCTTGTATACAGTGTTCTAGCAAAAAAACCAAAAGAAAAAACAACAACAAACAATAAAAAATAAACAAACAAAAATCAACAATGTCATTTACAAAAATACCCAACTTTAGTAATTGCAACATTTGGTTGCCACAGCAACAACTTAATATTGTTATGAAATACTATTATACTAGAGTGAAAAGTACATCTTTTTTGAGATTTTCTTCTCTTTTTTTTTGGTAAAATGTCATCTATACAATAAACTTTTTTTTTTGTTTTTTTCCCCAACAACACAAGCAACTTTATAACCAACTCATTACTGTGTCCCTGTGATTTTTTTGATGAGAAAGCGAGACCCCATAGCTTTTTAGTAGTGGGCTGACTTTTGAAGTCCACCCCACAGACGTGTGCGAATTCTAATTCGCTCACCTGGCAGGTCAGACCTTGAAGTGACCAACCCTGCAGCTCAATAAATTACATTCATTTCAAAATAAAATAGTTAACAACATTGTTTCTGACTCAAATTTGACCAGGTGTAACGTAACATAAATTAAAACAAAATAAAACTTTCACTATCTTCTACAAATATTACATACATCATCAGAATGCATGTGGCAACAATCAGATGTAACCAAAAAACTCTTTCTCTAAGGTGATTGTGGATTGTCAATGTTAATCAAGCACCATGAAAATATAGGAGAATTCTTTTGGAAAAAAAAATGGAAAATAAGATTTAGTGTGAGTTGAAAAACATCCTTGATGAAAAATAATAAAATAAAATAAAATGTGGGTTGGTCTACAATAATAAATTTCTTGATCTTGGCTAAAAGACAAATGTTCTGGCTAGAGGTGGTTTTTGGGAGGGGGTTAAAACATACCTTAATAACAGACACAACACAAATTTTTAAATAACTTTGAATACATTTCTAGAACTGTGAATATAAACTCTCAAAATAAGAGACACTTTACATACATTACACAGTTTACAATACATTTTTGTTTTTTTTTGTCTCACTCATGTTCCTCATGTAAACTACTCAAACCATGATAAGAAACGATGGTACACCATGAAAGTTACCAAACATTCTACAAAGCTAGTTTTGATTTGTCATTTCTTTAACTTAGTTGTCTTCATAAAGTCACTTTTAATGTTAACGAAAGATTTTGTGACATGTCACATCTTTTTCTAGGAAGGTCCGTGTACCCTCTGACAGCCATTGTTTCATGTCTGTGACTTACTGATAGACTCTGGATGCATGTGTTGTTGATGAGCAATTTTTAGGCACTTCTACAGTTTTCTAAAATGGAACAGGATTATCGGTGATAGTAGGGTTGGACAGGACAACCGACGGTCACAGATAGCCCTCAAGTCAAAGTTCAAGTCATCTTTTGCTTGACGAGTGTTGTCAAATGCACCTTTTTTTTTTTTCTTTTTTGTGTTTAGTCTTAGCACTTAAATCCGTCACAGGCCCCATTAAAACCTGTCCTACCAGGGCCCAGTGATGTCATCACCTCCTTGACCTTTCTTCGAGTGCCAGTCTGCCGGCAGACCATAAGCCTCCAGACACAAACACAAACACAAACACACATGCACACAGGGCTTGGTATGTCTGGAACTAACCCGCGAGCGTTACAAAGCCCTTGACACAGACCCAAGCCTTTAGGCATTGTTGGACCATCTTCTGTCAATTCCCCAGTTCCGACAACATAGGTAAATCCGTGCACAATCTATCCAAGCTTTCTTCCTGAACAAAGAACTGAACTCAGCACCGAAACAAATAAAGGGAGTGTTCTGAGCAGCTTTTGAAACAGCAAAAGAAAAGTGATCGCTGTGTAAAAATTGGCCTTCTGGCAAGGTTGATTCCACTAATTTCTTCTGAGCTGAGACTTTGGCAAGATGTTCTCCGAAGATGAAAAGTTGGCAGGGGAGGGCAACTAGGGCAGATGAGGGCCCACATGGGAACCTTGCAGGGGCAGCCACGTTAAGAGTTCATGAGCTTGTTTGTCCCAAAGACATTCAATATTGTGGAGAGAAATGCAAAGACTGCAAAACGAAAAAGCCACTTGGAAGTGCTGTTGGTGTTATGTGGGGAGGGGTTATTTCTGTGACTCTTCCTGTTTCCCACTTCCAACATTAAGCACTATAGTTTCAGTGCAAATCAAGCATTTGTGTTGACGAACCAAAGGGATGAACATTGTGCAGCTGTTTGTAGAATAAATATGAAGGGGAAGGATCCACTGCACTTTTGGGGCGCAGTGGTTAAAATGACCTCTATAGTTTGCTATGTAAGTGGTACTATACATCATATTTTTTCATGTTAATCATTTTTGTCTAGCAATACATACAGTATATATCTTTTTGTTTGTGTGTGTTACACTGGCACTGCAGTTCTTACGGTTAATTTGAAGTGTTACACTCTTAGCATGCAGGTTGCTGGACCTCTATGGGAGAGGTAAGGTAGTATTTACACAGGGGCTGTTTTGGGTTTCCTAGTGTAGCTTCGTGACACTCCATTCCCTTTCTGAGGCTTACTTCAGGATGATCTGGAGCAGAGAGACAGAAAGACCAAAACAGAAAAAAAGAATGAGAGAAATATAGTTTATTTTACTGACTCATGTGTTCACTGACAGTGAATTTTCATTTGATTTTGATGAATTAAACATTATGAGAATAGATACAATGACATTAAGTACAGAAAATTGATGCTTTTACAGTATTTGGTAACTCCTTGGGATGTGGATTGAACAGTATTTGCCCTTTTTCTGCCTCCTTAAGGCCTCAGAGTGTTTCAAATAAAAACTGCTTGTTAGCTCATCTAACAACAAAAGAGTCCATCAAGTGATCAGGCCCACTTCATGTAAGATTGGAAGTGAAAAGTAGACTTAGCCTTAGGGTGATTTAATATCGACAGTTTGATCCAATCAGTGAATGACTTGGCAAACAGAAGAAAAAAGTGCCATTAAATGTGTCTAGGGTGGGACTGAGAATGTAAACATAGGAAGTAGATTTGTCGAAATATCAACAAGGCGATATACTCTGTCAATACTCCACGGTTGTTTCATTGTTAGTTGGCTAGTCTCAAGCAGCTTTTAGAAAAGTGGCAACAGGAAATGTTGAGAAAGAGAGAGAGGGAGCACCTTGTAGCTACGTAAGATTGAGGTTGGATGACGATGTCTAAAACCACACCAAAATACTTTTAGAACTGGACCGGGGCATCAATTACTTGTCACTCGTGAATGATTGCCATGATCAGATCCCCCAATCAAATCGTACCATGAGGGAAAATCGAACCAATTTAACTGGACTACTCAATGCAAGTTTGGAAACACACTTAAGCTCTATTTTTCCATTGTTTATAAAACAAGTCAATTAATTTGCTTATAGCCCTGCTCCAAATTTTGGTTAAATTCTTAAAACCTAATTTCTGTTTCATGAAATTGCATTTCGGCTTTGATGTGATTCTACATCTCTGCTCCATCTGTGGTATGGAGATCTATGTATTTGTTACATTAGCCCAGCTCAATCTCTGCTCACTTGATTGTCCCTTGACAGCAGCCAGTACGAACTGGAGCTTACCTGCAATCTTCCACCTGTTAAACTAGTCTACTATACGCTGCACATTAACAAGTTCTAAGTTTGGAGTAATTCAGTAATACATTCTGAACCAGACACAGATTCCCAGGATTTTAGAGGAAGAGCTTCTTGAGTTGCCATAAGCAGGATTGGTTCTTTAGTATTTCAGAAATCAAAATGTCATAATTTACTTTTTTGGATAGGGTCATTGGTCTTGCAGAACGAAAGCAGAAATCATCAGCAGCATATGTTTTGAAGTAATAAAACAAAAAAGGTATGGAAATGTTAAAACATGATTTTCTTCTTGGAGTAAAGATCTGGCTGTCTGAATCCCTAAAAAAAAAATCTCTTATTTTTATTTGAACAATTGTCGTTGCTATGAACATGAGCAGGGTTCCTGGAGTAAAATCAGGGAGGCAGTCATGGGGAGTGTGGCCATTCAGGAGAATAAACACTTTGTCCTTTGATCATGGTTGAACACAGCATTTGTACTTTGTTGAAGCATTCTGAGACATTATAGGCAAGCAATGGGTAACACAACAATGGGGTCCAAGAAGTGTGAGACACTCCCAGATAAATATGTCTCAATGCACAGCACTTGTTGAGTTGGGCTTACTCCAACTGCCTGGTATTATGCAGATAAGAGCAAATATTTCTAATTATCTGCAAATGGAATAGACCCAGAACTGAATACTTCTCTGTGTGTATGGTCTTTTTAGGAGATTTTGAAGAAAGTTTTTGACTATAGGAGGAGCTGATGGCTGTCGTCATGTGTTGGCCACTGGCAGCAAGCCAACCAAAACAAAGCTGCAGAGCGCTGGTTAATAGACAAAAGACATATAGCAAAGGAAAGAAGCCACTGGTCACATCATTTCACAGAAGATCACCATAAGACGAGAGTGTGTGATGTGCACGAGTTAAGAGCCCACTCTACAGAGCTGCAGTATGGAAAAGATTAGTGGGGGGCAGGTGGGTTGCATCAGACAGATAGGATGGTTCACACCGTCCCTCTGGCACCACATGGGGTAAAAACAAACATCAAGGAACGTTTGCTGGCCCTGTTTGTCCCTTGGATGCAGTAATGGTATCAGCATGTTACAGGCGTTAGCATGTCAGGAAGATGGCACAGTGTTTGGATAAATAAATGTGTGTTAAAGAATCATGTTGGAGGTCTGAACTGTTGGAGATTATGATTTGAATTCCACTGAATTTTAGTACAACTGCTCTGTTAATTTAAATAAATGCGACAAAAACGATTACGGCTTCCCTTCATAAGGGGGATTGCACTGTGGTCCACCAGCCAAGAGCTGCAAAATACACCAAACTCTAATTTGATTTTAACTATTTATCTTCATATCAGTTTAGTAGCTTGAGCGGATGCTGTAAAGTATGTGATGCAATGCCATGTTCAGACACTTCAGGGTGCTGTTACTTCACAATCTCTATCTAGAGCAGTAACATTCAGAGCAATCCCAGGAGCGTTAGTGCTGTTGCAGATGTATTATATGAGCTGGAACATAGGGTGACATGATTTGGACTGTCACAGTGACGCTTCAGAGGGTCTTAAGTTGACCCTGAACCTCTCAACGGGTCTACAACTTCCTTTCCCTCAATGTGTGTGGGGAGATTCATGACTATTTATATGATTATGATCATGGGATTCCCCTTACTAAGCTATGTCTTGACCTGTAACAGTTATGAAGATGCCAGTGGCTAGGGTTAAGCGAAAACACTGAAAACGAGATGTGCGCTGTAGACCGTACAGCTGGTGATTTTAAATGTTAACCGTGTCCTAGCTGGAGGGATCTTCATGCAGGGCGTGGAGGGGAGGCGATGCAAAGGAGAAATGGGAGGAGACAGACAGTGAAGGCTGACGTCAGTGTTTCTCTGACTCCATGTCCCACATGCATCTTTAAAAGAGCAGCTCTGCTTCCTGCTGCTACAACTGCTGCATGCCAATTACAGAAAGAGACGGTGACTCACAGGAAGTGCACACACGGCTGGCCTATGAGAGGCAATAAAGCACAAGATACTGTGGCCAGAAGTGTTGTTACTGATGGTTTGAGAAATTAATTGTATCTACTGTATTGAATGAACCATTTTTGGTATTCTTCATATTTGTAAAATTGTTTATCTAAATCTGAATTGGTGTGAGTGGTTTTTTTTTTCCGTACATGAGTCAATAAGACAAGTGAAAGAAAGAAAGCATAAGTGCTTGAACATCATTGTGTAATTGTACACTATACATTTATTTTATTCTTTGATTTAAAAAAAGACACATCAAAAGAGATTGCATTTGTGGGCCTTGCAAGCCCTCCTTAATTGAGATCAATCATAAATGCATAACTGGCAACAAATTTGCACTGATAATGTCATGATCATTAGAGAACAATTCTACTTCTGTATATGTGCTTGTCCACGCGGCACCTTCACACTTCTTTACCAGTAAATGATTGTCAGCTGTGTGAGACTGGACTGCCAGCATTGTGCTGAAATGGGCCATGTATGTGTCACTCTGGCATTCAAACCTGGCCCTGCTTCGTTGGCTCCTGCTGACATGCAGCAATAGGAGAGTCGCTGATCAGAAGCCATTTTTAGAAAGCTTTTGTGGTAATTTTTGCCGTGTCCGTCTCAAACGAGCGGCCTGTAATTTCTTCCCTGCATGATTTGTTCAAGCTTTTGTCCCATAACCAGGAAGACATATAAAGGTAAACCCAAAAAGAAAGGAAACATGGCATCTGTTAAATGGTGCAGAGCCGCCTGTATGTATTTACTTGAATATGTATATTTGCATAGCACAAAAGCAGTACAAATGATGCCCCCTACTGCAGATGAAGACACTTATTTGACGACAACAAGAAAAATGGAAAATAAAACACAGAACATGCAAAACAAAACCACGAAGTAGTGCAACACAACACAACTACTACTTTGCAAATGTGGGAGCTCTGAAGAAGTGCTTAATGGGAGTGCCTTGTGTTCCCTTTGGATGGCTTTTGACAAGAAAAATAATACAGCGGCCTCTCTGCTTTAACTTCTCTGGAAAATACGCACTCAGAGTGTCTGTGACGTGTCAGTGTGTGTTGGCCCAATGCAGGCGCAGGGTTGGAAGGGGCGGGGGTTGGGTGTAGGATCAGGCTCAGCTGCAGGTTATTGCAGCTCACTATCAGAAGTCAGTACTTATTCAGAGCTCCAGGGACTGATGAAAGAAAGCTTTAAAAGGAGCAAACCTGATTGGCTGGTGCTGTTGCTGCGTAGGGGACACTTGTGGCAGGAGTTGTTGCTGCAGAGACAGTAGCAGGCGTAGCACTGTACATCATTGGGACTTTGTTTTGAGGGTGGGAAAGGGGAGGTGGGGGGACAGGGGAGAGGGAAGGAGGTGGCAGCAATGGACAGGAAGGTGGAGCAGTATGGTAACCATGGCAACCGTGGTCATGTGTTTGTGTGTGTCGACAGTTATCATTTGTAGTTGTTGTAGTTGTTGTTGTTGTTGTTGTTGTTGATGGTGGTGGTGGTGGTGGTGGTGGCGGCGGATGTTACAGATAGCCAGCAAGCCATCGTTAGGGTTACACCGGCAGATGGCATGCAACCATTCACAAAGCAAAGCGAGGATGACAGAAAGAAAGAAAGAAAGAAAAAGAGAATGGGAGAAAGAAATAACAAAAAAAGAGGAGAAAAGCTGATTACAATCACAAATAAGGAAATTTATACGGAAAATCAGTTTGCTGTTTTCCCAGAGAAGTTGAGTGGCACAAGTGACAGGAATTTTTTGCAATTTTTTTCCAATCCATGTGGTTCGAGAGCAGCAAGAAGCATGCCAAAAACATGCAACTCCGCTGGACACTGTAATACTATCCCTGATCATCATTTTTCCATTAACTAATTTCGGACCATGCTTGGCCAACTGGGACGTTTTGTAATTCCTATCCCCTTTTAGCAGAGACAAAATGGTCCAGCCATGCGGCTGAGATAATTTCTCTGGGAAACTGATTTAAATTTCCAGATCACCACAGCACAGCAAACAGACAGTAGCTATCCTACAGATTATGAACAGATTGGTCTGCAGGTTCTCCTTTTAATCCACACAACTAATTCAGTCATTAGCAAGACAAGTCAGTGGGGTCACAACTCTTCTAGGTGACACAAAACGTGTATCTTAGATGAGAGAAATGGACTGTTTGATGAAAAATTAATCCAACACAGTTTCAGACAAAATCAACAAAGTTTCATCACCACTGCAGGAGCTGATGATTCAAAGCACTAACCTTTTGTCTCACCTGTAAGGGTTGCAGATATCCCCCAACCTTCCCAATCCAGCACCTCCCCCCACCCACACATCTCCACCTCCACTCTTTTATACAGTATCAAACAGTGCAAAAGGGAGCAAAGTGAAGGTCAGGACCTACCAAGACTGCTAGCTGGAGTCATGCACAAAACTGACCCTGTTGTGTACATGCAGAGACAAAAAGAGACAGGGAGAGAGAGAGAGAGAGGAGGAAATAAATGTGTTAATTGAGGAGGGAGAACAACAAGGTTAGACAAGACAACATAATAAAAAAGAAGCTAGACTCAGCTCAGATGCTACTGGTATGTTATTGTGCTGCAGTAGCAAGCAGATGCATTCCTTGATTGAGTTGAGGTATTAGTAGGAATTATTGTCCATTTACAGAAGAAGCTACATCAAATATAACATGGCCACATTTACCATGTTACAAAGCTAATTCAAGGATATAACTGGTTGCTATTGGCAGATTTGGAGGAAACAGACAACGGAACATTTTTTTATTTACGACACACTTACTTAATATTAAAAGAAAAGTAGCTATTTACTTTATATTATCATTATATTTCCCCATTTTTGTGTGGGTTTTTTCTCATCTCATGTATATCAGGTCTATGGACAAAGAGTGTTCTTTGTTGAATACATTTTTCAGTCCACTGGGACAAATTTGTTATTATAGGCTGTATAAATACAATTGAATTAACTACGCTGGCATCTGAGATAATATTTTCCCTCTTGTGACACTTTACTGAATCCTAAAAGAAACTATTAATATGTTTTCATGTGTTTTCTGGGTTTTCTGTGGGTACAAAACGCCTGTGATGAAAAAGCTGCAACTTACTGGAGTACATTTATACATAGAGCAAATAAAATCCCAAAAATAATTTCTAGAAGATGAATGAGCGCACTAGACAATAGCAAGATTTAAACTAAAAAGGTGATCGATGATTTATTGCAACAGAACAATTCATATAAGTAGAAAGAACCCACCGGTCTTAAACTTAGATTTGTAGAAGAAACAGCCCCCCAGTCCCCACTTGAACCCATAGCTTCTTCCCAAACATGGCTACGGATCGAAGGATGAATGATGATGCGCTGTCAGACATCTCATACCACATAGACACAATAATAGCCGGGAAAGAAATGTGAGGGATTGGACTCTCATGCTTTTGAATCAATGACTGTGTGTGGCCACAGGTACAGTAACTCATTGAGTAATCAAGTAACCTGAGGCGGTTTGAGCAAAGGTCTATGAGAAAAGTAGACACAGTGCGCTTCGTTTTGGGGTGGGGAGTAACTTAATATGGGTGCACACTTTTGAGATTCTTTTTCATTTTTGTTCAAGTTTAAAAAATACTGACACACACTAAGTCATAATTTCCTTTTAAAAGTTTATATAGTTTTTTTAATTTAATTTTCCCGTCAAATTCAGTCCATTTACAGAGCTGCAGAGTTGGACACATAGACTGTATACAAAGATGGACAACATGAGAAATCCGTAAAAGTGAAGCCAAAGTATCTCAATCGCCCCCTGGTGGTTGTCTCCAGTATAAGTTCTAAAGCCCTCCTTAATTATTTTTGACAAGACTTTGGCCCAACTAAAAACTCAAAATTATTCCTCAAGGTGATTTGAATCTAGCTCCAAATGACATCATCAGTGCAAGATGGCATTACTCATATCTGGGACTTCATTTTACTCTTTTACAATGGGAAGAAGTGGCCATTAATAGTCCATCTTTATTCATGTCAATGTTTTGCTCTTTTGTCTGTTCTGGCATTAGAATGACACCAGTATCATCTTCAAGCTGCAGGCTATCATATCTTATATTTGTCCTATTAAAACTAGCTGGAGAAGTCAGTAGTAGAGTCATAACATTGGAACAGTTACTCCTGTATGCCACTCAAACTAATCCCTTTCAAAAATACTGTGCAGATGTAATTGAGCATGAGGGGTGCTCTCACATTAGCATGAGAAACTCCAAAAAGACACAACTGTGATGGATAGGAGGTTAGCTGAGCACTTTCAGTGAGTGTTATTTGTATGCTTGTATGCGCCACATGTATCAGCTGGGAGCGCTCACCTGTGGGAAAGAAAGCTGGCTGCTGCAGCTGTGCGTTTGCCAGCGCCTGCTGGTAGTGCAAAAAACTGGGGTTGAACAGGGAGCTCGATCCGTTGCTCTTCTCAAGTGCTGCTCTCTTTGGTAGGGGTTGGAGGACGCCGTGGGGGAATGCCTGTCCACCACACACACACAACAAAGGAGATTGAACTCTTTACTTTCACAAGTCAACAATATTTGTAAATGTGTTATTCTTTGTCTACGCAAAGCACAACAAGGTAGAAATGGGAACTTGCTGTAACTAACACAATGACGACAAAAAGCTACTTCATAGCAATCAACAAGAAGAAAACAACTGGTAACTGGAAATGATTTAACATTAAATTCTTCATTTAATGACAAAACATAATAATAAGTAAACTACCATCTACAAATGCCACTGGAGATCATAAATGATAAATATGTATAGTTTAAAGTGTCTTACAGGGTTTCACTAAAACAAAACAGCCAACTTAAATTTTGTGAGTGGCTACAGTACAATTAAAGAAGCTACATGCAAAGCAAAAGGTGAAAGGTCAAAGTACCAGGTCTACAGTTGCCTCGAGGGGTCGCTTCATTGCTTTGGCAGTCGACTGAGTCTTTAATTAGCAGGCAGCGAGCACATGATGGCAGTGGGCCAATGGGATTCAAGCGTATTAACATACAGGTAACAGCAAGCAGAGGTGCGTCATGGGGGACAGCATTGCATTGTGGATAGGTGAGAAGGAAAAAACAAAAACAAAAATAATCTGAATGCAAGTATACCACATACAAAACAATAGGCATGCACATAAACAAAAATTGTTTTGTTTACTTTGAAGAAACATTGCTACTTTTTGAATTAGTACAAAAGCAAAAAGAGCATCTAAATTAACCTTTGGTTAAAAGAAAGCAAGATTCTACTAGTATGGTGTACTTCAAATCTACTAAAAAAGCATTTAGTAGTAACGTCAACTACTTCTGAAATAGTAATTGCAGTATTGCACACAAAACTGATTCAGATTATCAATACCGGGCTTCTTCATGTCAGATATGAACACATTGCCTTTCAATGCTCAAACACTACAGTCCTACACACACAGTAATCACAGTGCTCTCGGGAGTACTCTATTTCATAATGTGAGGTGGTTTTGGAGCCTGTGTCTAAAACATACACAATAGATATGGATGGGAGTGAGCTCTCATCAAAGATCCTCAAAAGAGAAAACTGTCAGTTTTTAAACTACGGATAAAATCTGTTTCTCTCGAAAGGCTGCCGGAGGGTCTGGTGGCAGCGACAATGAGTTCTTTAACAACCACGTTCTTTTCTGTAGTGGTGTCGATTCAGGTCTGATATAGGTTACAAAACCTCAAACTAATCATGAGTACATGTTAGTGTGATCAATGGGGAGGTGGCACAATGTGAGGCAACGTTCAATCATTCAATCACAGAATGTGGAGCTCTGTTTATTCCTTCCTTCCTTCTAGATACGACAAAGGTGTTCAAATCTAGAAACGATTTGATCAAGTGTTGACAAATCTAATATTAGCACCAAGCCAACCTAAATTTTTTTTATTTCATGCTATTTTTTTTTTATTTTATTGACTTAAAACAACCTTACATTGGATGTCATTGCTGAGAGGGAAAAAGACATGGATGTGATGAGCACAGCACTACAGGAGTCCATGCACAAGCCTCTTGCTTCATGTATGTGGATTTTCTAGTAGCTAGTAACAATTTATATTCTATCCAAGAGCCACAATGCATTGCTGATGCACTGTGGTGTTAACAGACTTAAAGACTGTGGTTAGTTGAGTGAAGATGGATTATTAAAGTGATGTGAAAAGCAAAAATGACTGCACTATCTCGCAATGAGGAAAAACATCACAGCATGGCAAGCAACACATTATGTGGAAAAGTAAAACAACATAATCTCAATAGCAGGATCTTCTTACTGAAACTGTATCAGTTAATGTATTTTTACAGGACAATTTAGGCTTTTTGCTTCAGATTAGCAGATAGTACATTTTGAATAATGATATTATTTATTTCCAGCAGCGCTGCAGCAGGCTGTACTTCGATTCAGTTCTTCGGGGCTAAAAGAAAATTGGATCAAAGGTGCTGACTACACAATTCACTGTCCTTAGGTTAACCCTGCTCAACTCAGCAAAGCTTGTGATTGCCGATGGTAAATTGGGAATTGAGTCATAAAGTTGATAAACTGGTGCAGATAAGGATCGGGAGAAGTAGAAAGCCTAGGCTTGTCAGGAGAATGTATAAGGAAGATTAACTAAATCTTCTTGTTGACAAAGTATCGTCTACCTGATGGGAAACTTGTTAAACTAAGAGCAGAACAGTGCCGACAGCAACATCAGGTTATGGGTCTCACGCTCTACTTTATATATGCATGTTACAATCTTTTGTGGTTTCTTTGCTTTCATGGAGCTACCACAACAAGCACAAACAGGACTAACTGTCAGTCGTGGTCACCTTATCATCCACACTGTGGATTTATGGAGGAAGGACAAGGAGAGCAAGCAGCAAATGGAGCCAGCCAATGAGAGAGGTATGTGCAACGCGTAAAGCATGCCCATGCCATGAAGGGAGGAAAGTCAGTCAGCACACTGGTGCAGTGCAAGGTGTGCGGCGGCAGCCATAGGACTCATTCACAAGCAGCCAGGAGAGCCTAAGGGAGGGTGAGGCACAGCCAAGACACACTGCCAAAATTGTCTCACTGTCTGTCTTCCTTCATTTCCACCTTCCTGTCCATCATAATGTTCCTGTCTCTTTCTCAGCCTGCTTGGGGACTTTTCCAACAAAAGAGGAGTGTAAACCTCCCCACACGTGTGGCTACAGCCTCATCCATCCCTGATTCAATTTGCACTGATCTGCGGAGAGCTGCCCTTATCGTTGAGAGCAGGGGGAGGGAGTGGAGGGATGAGGGCATGTGAGCCAGCACATTGTATGAACCAAGGGCATTGGAAAATAAAAGCAGACTGCGGTGAGATAATAACAGATTGTTCTTGTGGCATTATACGGATGCGTTTATATCTCACTAAACCCTGTTTACTGTATACAAAGGCCTCACTTTGGGATAACTATTGTTGGTGAATTACACACTGGAGTCCACTAGAACAAACCAGCAGAGGCGGGTACGTTAAATACAGTAATAAAGCAGTGCTCCACATTTTATGTTACTGTAGGTGTCATCATTAACAGCACATGTTTACATGTTGTGGTGGCCATGATTATTCAGTAAGCCTATGAGTGTTCAATTTTTTCTAATGAATGGTGAAAAAAAAAAACCAAAAAACGCGGCAATTGTTATTACAGTCGTTCATAGAACGTGTTCCATCAGCTTACAGGTATAACATGCATTCCTGGACGTTAAAATCTCTGACTTTCAGTTTAAACAAACTACGTAAACTATAACTTTCTTAATTGCATAAAGTCAGGCAGCAGCAGCTAAGCGTGGCAGTTTTTGTGCCAGAAACCCTGTGCTACTACGAATGATTTCTAAAGCTTTCCTACTTTTCTAGCTCAGTTGTAACTTGTTTATGTGGTGATCTATACAAGCCTCCGATTTTAATGAAAAGAATTTCTTTAAAAGTTTAAGGTATACCGTATGGTGTATAGGTGCAATAAAATAGTCTTTTGTCCCATTCCTTACAGGTTTTTTGCTCTAAAAGTACAAGCCGAACCTTTGTGAGATGTGTGTGGTTACAACAATGGGTGCGTTTCCAGTTAGACCACTGTGCAGGCACAGGGCACATGAGTAGGAAATGAGTGCTATGCGCTCACCATGGCTGCAGCTGTGGCAGCAGCTTGAGCTGCCACAGCTGTCTGGTTAGCCTGGTGTTGGGCGGCTTTAATCTTGGCCTGCAGGTGGGCTGGGGGGTGGAAGTACTTGCACTTCTCACGGGAACAGCGGCTCTTTATAAAGTCCATGCAGACGGTGACCGTGTTGTCACTGGTGTCGATCATGGGACTGTCACTTGGGTGGGCGAAGCGGCAGTCGGTCTCCCCGCGAGCGCAGTTGCCCCGCTGGAACTCACGGCAAACCTGTGAGCCAAAGAGCCAAACACACAAAGATATGCGTGTAAAAAAGAGAAAACAAAGAAATACACAGAGACTTACAAACATGTCAGGAAAAATACTCAAGATTTACAATACTCACTGCCCTTCATCAAATTCCATGTGTTTCTTGTCATCCTGAAGTGTAAGACTAACAAGCTAGCGCAGTAACTCAGACATCAAAGCTTTGATGATATTAGAGTTTTTTTTAAAGTATTTGATATTTTGCTATCCGACCTTTTTGAAAATGAGACTCTTGCATGCACATTTTAACACTGTATTGTAAGGCCAACAAGACTTAGGGTCTTTTCACTCAGTCTTTCACACAGAATTTGACATTTGACAAACAAGAAAGCAAAAACTTTTAGTGGGTTCAAACCGCAAAAAGTAATTTACAGCAGAAAATAAAAATAACGCATGAAATAATTTCTCAAGGTTTGCTCTGTTTTCAATTGACACTCTGATAAGATAATATACATTTATTTTATTTTCTATTAATGTTATCATTATACAATAAACTCTTTTAGACTGAGTGTAAAAAGGTTACTGTTAACACCATCTAACTAAACTACAATATGTTCTTACTTAAATGATTGTCGAATGAATGAACCAGTCTGTACAGAGGCCTCGGTAATAATCACAGAGAGATATGCTTCTGCCTTCAATCACACACAAACACACACACACACACACCCACAACCATAAACATTTCCCAATTCATATACATTAAACCACACACATATTAAAAACACTGAAGCACACACATGCAGGCTTTTTGTGGGAGTGTGTATGTGTCTCAGAGGGATACTGTTTCATTAGAGCCAACTTCATTCAGTTGCTAAGTGATAGCACTCCCAGAGAAAAACACATACAGACAAACACCTACGCAGCACCTCCAGGTTTTAGGAGGATTGTTTATTGCTATAAGTGCAGAGAAAAACAGAATCCCGTTGTTCTTATTCAGTCTTTTGCCAGGGGCATATGGACTCCTAGTTCAACTGTGGCTGTCTAACAAGTAATAAATTGTGTTGAGCAAACTCCAATTTCAACATTGTTGTAATCTTTCTAATACAAGCCCTAATTATTTCTGTAACGATCAGATGTTCCTTATCTTCTGCTCAAGGATAGCATGAAGGTACAAAACAATTGAGTGAGGAGCCTGATAGTATTACTTAGATTACAAAAACGACAATGTATCTTTTCTGAAGAAAAGAAAAAGAAAATTCTTTAGTTCAAAGGCAACAAGCACAAAAAGCCATTTTGGGCTCCAAAATCCATTTATTTGTTATTAATCACTTGCCACTTACTTAAAAAACAAAGGTCCAGGTTTAGATCTAGTTTAATTAAAAGGTTAATTAAAAGTAAAATTTTATTGTCTTCCTGTTAATGCTCTACAGCTATACACGATACTCATTAAAACTGTGTATCTACTGTATCACTGTCACAGCTATAATCACAGTGATGTGTTACCATAATTATACGCAAAGTGAACATTTGTTATGATTAGCTGTCACACTTGTCTCAAAGAGTGACGACTGCGGTCGGGTGGATCACCTCCAGCTTGTCGGTGCGCAGTAGTTTCTGGTTGGACGATGAGCCGGCGGTCACAGAGACAGGCGGACTGCTGGGGACGATAACAGGGGTGCTGGGCAGGATGTCTGTGGGTACCAGGCCCATGCTGTGAGACATTGGAGTCAGGTATGGTGTGTAGCTCAGAGCTGCACTGGAACCCAGGCCCTGGCTGACTGGAAATGTCTGCTGTAAATAAAGAGATAAGTCACGTCACCTATTTGAACAGCTCCTCTTAGTTGTCAGAAATTTTCTCTAACGTATTATTACTGCTTAGTTTTTAGTTTTTTTGGCAGGGGAAGGGGAAAAATGGAGTGAAGGTAGAGGAAGGAGACTCAAGAAATATAACTGAGAAAGAGGAAAGTTGAGGGTGTGTGAGTGAAACAGGTAGCGAGATCAGAGGGGGGGAAAGAGAGGAATTGGCTTCAGAGAAAAAGTAGGGAGAGACGGAAGCAAGGGCAGAAATAAGAGAAGAGTTTTCCAACCTGTGTACCCCAGCAAGGATATGCTGAGTGAGCATGTTCTTTTTTTAGCTATAACATCCCTGCACTGAGCACACTTGACACCTGACCAGTGCAATCACAGTTGTGTTCCGCTGACTGCTTAGGAACTCCCAGTGTGGATGGGGTGTTGTGGTTTGCTCAAGGACAACTCAATAACAACTGTGAAAACATAGTCTTGATATTTCTGAGCTAAGATGTAAGAGGTTAATCTGATAAAAGAGTGCCTTGTATGTTGACAGCATTTGCATGTTTTTACCTCCAATTCTGTTTAAGAAGGTTATGTTTTTGTCTTCCTGAATATATAGTATAAATACACACATTCATGTATTACTTGTTACCTACATAACTTGAAAAGTTGTGAATGTATATGGATGAAATTTGGTGTGTACTTTGGGTGTGACACAACTCAGAACAGATTTAACTGATAACTTTTGGTGGATCTACAGCAATTACAGCTGGGTAGTGGAGGCGTGCAGTGTACTGACTGCTTTTTTCTAGTCTCTGCTTGTCAATTAATGCTTGAGCCAACTGAGACAAAAAAAAATGACATCAACATTACCAAACGATTAAATGAAAAAACATGCAAGTAAATCATAAATATCAAAATGCTATACTGCACAAATGCTGAACTTTTAATATAAACAACCACAAAACAAAGCTGTGTAGCATAACAACATAGTTCCATTGTATTCTAATAATGATTTTGATAAAGTCACGTTGAATTGACAGGTAATTCAGCACTCACTACAGGTTGCATGGTGGTGCTGGGGATCATGAACTGCATCTGTTGAGCCAACATAGCAGCTGCTGTCTTCTGCTGGATTAGGTTATTTCGCCCGTTGATCTCCAGCTGGGTCTTCAGATGAGCAGGTGGGTGGAGGTATTTGCAGTTCTCTCGCGTGCAACGTCCCTGAGCAGGAAAACAAAGTTGGTGGGGGGAGGCGGGGGAGACAAATAAAGATCATTAACAGTCTTGTCTGAAAGCACCAAGTCCCTAATCAGTGGGATGAATTGAAATCTTTTGATAATAAACCTGGCGATGAACAGATTTTGTGTCTGCCTGAGTACATGGCACATATGCGGGCAGTTGACTCCAAAACATCAAATGCTTGAAGGGAGCATAAATATTCATAGCAGGAGGGTGCATGTCTCACAAATTGTGAGTCCTACACATTGAGGAATGTTTATGGTTATCCTGTGGGGAAAGCAGGTAGCTCTCAGCTCTGACTAGAAACATTGCTGTGAAAAATAGTTACTAGATTTTTACTTGCTATTTTGCATAACTCTGGCAGTTGCTGCCTGGAAAATATAAAATAATAAATAAATAAATAAAAATCCCACAGCTCTTTCTCTGAACCTTGCATCTAAGCATTATGACTGAATCTTATTTGATGGACAGGTCATCCAGTATTCTCTGAGGAAATGCAAATGCAGGGTTGGCAGGGTCAGGCTTACAGAGACCCAGGTGGATGAAGCCAATTACACTGTCAACCCAGAGGCAAATGGCAAACACAATAATTCAATATGGATCCTCATTGCAGTGCTGATTTGGAGGAGAGTGGGTGGAAAACAGCAGAGAGGTCATGAGTGAACAATGTCGTAAAA
>KV751369.1:1007724-1035369 GCA_001698575.1 Mola mola | reverse complement strand
AGTGATATTAGTGATATTATCAGATTGCTTCTGCCCTTTAACCAAAAGTTAATAACCCAAAGTGTGTTTATTTGCTGACATAAATGACAAGGAAAAGCTGCAAACCCTGACATTTACAAAGATATAGGTATCAATTCATTGCCTTTCGCTCAACTAATCGATTAATTCATTAATTGTTGCTGCTCTACTATTTATTGAGTTGGGTGTCGATCAAAGACAATCGAAGACATAAATGCATTGTTGTCTTTTTTGAAAATATTCGTTAATTACAACCACACACTGTATCTTTGTTGGCATGACTTGCATCATCAAGAAGGAAAACTGATTCTTTTCAAAAGAATACACTGAATTGCTTTTTGTTAGTTTGTGGCTAATAATGATTTTAATGTTTGCTTGAAATGTCCAGGATGACTTTTCACTCTCAGGAGACAACAATTTAAGAATGAATTTGTCAATAACATTAGTAAGACACAAATGGCCACGAAGTATCTCTGATGAGAATGCTGAACCCTGTTATTTCTGATTCAAGGCTGACACTGCTGTCATATTTTCCTGAAACAAAAAATATTACATAAGGGAAAATTAAAAGCACTTCAAATTGCAATTTCTATAATAATTAGTAAATACTACTGCTACAAGAGCAATTATGATACTGCAGCCCCTCATGTAACTGCTCATGAGTCTGAAAAACATATTAAGGCCCCATTTACAGGAAACACTGGCCAAAATGGTCCATGTATAACTGGCATTAGTATGCCCTGCCTGGGCTTTACACTGCCATCTTAATCAGTGGAAGCAGCCCTTTCCTTGCCCCCTGTCTCCTTCTTCAGCCCAGCTGAATGGAGTGATGACTGTTATGTGTCTGTGGGTGGCACAGACACAAGAGGGCCAGTCTTCCTCCACCTCCACCCCCCACTTCGAAGGAACAGCGATTCTGTTGTGGGCCCCTCCGTTCACCACTGTAACATTTGCATTTTGCCCTCAAAGGGCACTCTATTCTTAAGCTTGAGATGGAGAGTGGCTGCCTATAGACTGCAGCTGACATATCCTCATAAAGCTAATTAGAATAGCTCCTTTAGATTATATCCTCTGGTTCCTACCACCCCTTAATAGGTAACCAAGTCCACTAGTGAATATGCAAGATATACATTAAAAATGGGACATACCCAACATCAACACTTCAAACAGAGCCACAATATTGATGAAATCATAATGATGCAGCATTGGGAATCTAAGATAAGTGTGTGTTTGCACTGTGAAGATGACCAGGCTCATACCCAAATTGGGAATGCAAACTTTGGTGCAATGTTACAAACTATACTAAAAAAAAAAAAAATAGAAAGATAGTGTGATAATAACAGTTTCAGGGTTATCACAAGAGAGACAATAGCAACATGTGACAGCTGAATGCACCCTCAAGGCTGTGGACGAAGTAGCACCCTGAAAGGTCAATAAAACAGGACTAATTCAGAGTCAAATGCCCGCATAGGCAACACATCATGCCTTGTTATAGGGATCAAACTTGGACGATATATTTTGAATGGCTGTACCCAACAGTGAAATTGTTACGAGTCAACCCCCCCAAAACACACACACTCTTAGTCCGATTGTCTTTCTCAGCGCAAGAAGTGGAGGGCTACTGTAAGAAACTGACACAAATTTTTCTGACATGAAGTCTGTGATATGTGTAATCCCCTTACAGCAGAGCCAAAGAACCTGCTGTATCCCCACTGATCGGCAAAGGCAGGGGTGGACAGGCACTTATTCTTTCTCCTTGTCTCTCAGTGTTCCCTTATCTAATTGCTTTCTTTCGCCCACAATTCCTTATCATTGCAGTGTGGCATTTGCATCGGTTTATTAAGGCTGTGTCATCTGCATTGTTGGGGAATATGCTCAACTAACGCGTATTCTTTGGTTGTGTGCTTTGTTTACAATTATTCATATTTATTGCAATAAATACCCAAATAAGAACATTTTTTGACTTGCAACAGCCACTGGGACTTAACCTAGAATAGTCAGTTCTAGAAGTCTTGCCTCGTCTCCAAACCCTGCAGACGAAATAAAAATGTTGGCTTTTCCGTTGTCAAACTTGTCGACCCATGTGGTTTCTTGTAGGTCTATGTTAACATTTTAGCTTGAACCCCAAATTTGCAGCACATTTTTAGAACATTAATCAATTTTTTTTTCTTTATAATGCTTGCCTTTTTTTCCTCTCCTTTTTTCAGTTTGCTCTTTTTATTCCAGGAGCAGTAACAGCTGGTCATGGTTCAGCCTCTGAGAATTGACAATGAAACCACCATGAGACACTAAGAGGACAAGCACTGCAATGCTTTAAAGAGTGCTATAAAGCAGACCCATTGATCCTAGAACCTGGTAGAGTAGCGAGGTGCTGGATGCACATGGACAGTGCTTCATTGTCAAACTCGGAAAAGGCTCCCTCTTAAGGATCTTGTTTTGTTTTGGGGGGTTTAACGGATCTGTTTGGACTAATGGATCTATTTGAAGGGTGGCTCCAGGACACCAGGAAACACTGAAAATCCATTATGAACTGAAGCTTTTTGCTTACATTTTGGTAATGAAGACTGAATCAATAGTGAACAGTTGAAAAGAAGAAGTCATTCAAATGTAAAACTGTAGAAGTATCCACTTTTTTTCTGGCTCTGATTATGTTCTCTTCAGGTATCTGGTCTGGTTAATAACCAGACCAGATACTGTTAATAGTGTTAATATGAAATTTGAAATTTGTATAAACAAGGAAAAACCCTTGCCAAGTGCAAAGGACAAATATCAGGTTATTTAGAAACAATAGTCTATTTTTTTCACCCAGACAGAAGGGAAAGTGGAATAAAGGTGAGGGACAGAAATAAACATTTCCACCTCCATTTGAAATGTGCAATAAGTGTATCTTATAGTGTGCCAAGTGTATCTTAAGAAACTGAATCTGGCCATTTATTTTCTTTCAACTGACAACATTTTATCAGCGTTTAATCAGTCTTTTCTTCGGCTAACATGTTTGTTTGTTTTTTTTTTTTTAACCTGTCCTGTTCAGCAGCTGAGGTATGCAGTGTGAAGATTCTGGATGCCTTGTTGTGCTACAACAGATTTGCTCAACAAAGGAGGAGTCTGATGAACACCACCCTTATCAGGGGCGGGCCTTAGCAGCCGGAAGGTCATGACCCAGGCCACCAGAGCACCCAACAACGCCCCAGAACACCGAACCCAGAGACAGCCGCAGACCTGACCCAAGCGAGAACCAGCAGGGGAACGCAGAAGCGGCAGCCCCCAGGCAGGGGAGGGGGGGAACAGGGGGACACGGGAGCGGAAGCCCCCCGGGCCCACCCAGGGCCACCCGCCCCAGCGCAGGCCCAGCCCATGGCCACAGAGCCCCGCCAACCAAGAACCCGCTTAGGACACCGGCGCGGAGCCCACCAGGCACCAGAGCGGCCGGACTCCCCGTAGTACCAGTCCCTAAAAAACCATCTAGAACTGGAGTTGAAAACCAGAATTGGAATCAGAACCACTAAAATTCAAGTCCAAACCTGGCAGTTGATAACTTTTATAAAAACAGGTTTTCGTCATTATTGCTAAAATGATCACTATCTCCTGAGAGACCCACCACCCCGTGGGGACAAGCTTCCCAACTGGCCTCACCTCTCACCCCCATCACTGCCCCCACTCAGCCAACAGAGAGCAAGGCTCACCCGGTCCAGGGGCAGTGCTGGAGTGCCTGGGGGAAACAGTCAGGGTCCAGACCCACCATGCACGACAAGCTCCCCACCAGTGGCCCAGGGCCAAGGCCCCATCCACAACCAGGAGGTCAGCCCAGCCAAGCTGGGTGCCCACCATCGATATCCCCCCATCCCCTCTACCCTTCTCCCCACCCCCACCACCACCCCGTCCATCTTCCCAGTATCCAGAGTCACCACTACTCCAGGGCTCCGTGGCCGAGACGGGGCCCGGGGGGATGCCTGAAAGCTTTTTAAAAAATCTGCCGTTGTGCTACAACAGATTTGCTCAACAAAGGAGGAGTCTGATGAACACCACCCTTATCAGGGGCGGGCCTTAGCAGCCGGAAGGTCATGACCCAGGCCACCAGAGCACCCAACAACGCCCCAGAACACCGAACCCAGAGACAGCCGCAGACCTGACCCAAGCGAGAACCAGCAGGGGAACGCAGAAGCGGCAGCCCCCAGGCAGGGGAGGGGGGGAACAGGGGGACACGGGAGCGGAACCAGAGTCACCACTACTCCAGGGCTCCGTGGCCGAGACGGGGCCCGGGGGGATGCCTGAAAGCTTTTTAAAAAATCTGCCATTATTGGTGATAGCTCTAAATCCAATTGGCTAAGGTTAAACCTTGATTTAATTATAGATTTCAGTTGAAGATATTCCAGGAATTTTTTTTTATTGAGACCATATAGTGCTATGAGTTCATTAAATGGGATGAAGTCATTACCTTGGAGGATATGCTCTAGATTTCTTATCCCTTTGTCATACCATGTTGTAAAGTTTATAGATTTTTTGTTTCACAGGATGTCAGGATTATTCAAGATAGGCGTGAGTTTGTAAGGGATGAGAGAAGACCTATTAATTTTAAGAAATTCCCACCAGGCTGTAAGGGAGGTGAGGTGAGGGAACTAATATTAATACTCTTGCAGCAGCTGTGTTGTCTGATAATGTGACTAATAAAGGGCAGATCAAATTTGGATCTCTTTACACAATGTTTGTTCAATATCTAACCATGGTTGGTCTAATGGACTCTGCTTGATTAATTTTAGGATATATTGTAGACTATTGGCCAGGTAATAGTTATGAAAATTTGGTAATTCCAAAATACAGTGATCTTTATTCTTTGGCAGAGTTTTTAAACTTATACGTGGCGGTTTAGTTTTCCACAGAAATTTGGAGATGCTAGAGTCTATTGATTTGAACCAGACCAGGGGAGGTTGGGTTGGGACCATTGAGCAAATATAATTAATTTTTGGCAAGACCATTATTTTTACTGTTGCTATTCTTCCCATAAGTGATATGGGTAGACTCCTCCATCGAGTGAGATAATCCTCTATTGTTTTAATTAGGGGAATATGATTTAGCCGTGTCAGGTCAGACAGCCTGGCAGGGATATTGATACCTAGGTAATTAATGTTCCCTGATTGTAGCAGGGCAGTTAACTTACTCTGAAATTCCAAATTTATTGGTAGAACAGTTGATTTGTTCCAATTAATAGAGTAGTCTGAAATAATTGAGGATCTATTTATGAGCGTTATTGTCTCTGAAAGACACTTTTGTGCACTTTGAAGGAAAAGTAATATATCATCAGCATAAAGGCTTATCTTATTTTTCACATTTGCTGTTTTAATTCCTCTAATATTATTGTTTTGTCGAATTGTGGATGCAAGTGGCTCAATAAATTTCACAAAAAGGGAGGGGAAGAGTGGACAATCCTGCCTGGTGCCACTTTGGAGAGCGAAGCTTGGAGAAGTTTGATCATTTGTTCTTACACAGGCACTGGGTGAACTGTATAATAATTTGATCCAGCTTAGAAAATGATCCCCAAACCCAAATTTTTGTAATGTAGTGAAGAAAAATTTCCAATATACCCTGTCAAATGCTTTTTCTGCATCTAAGGAAACAATTATGGCATCTCTGTTCTGACAGTTACAGTAATCTATCAAATTACTTAGTCTGCGAGTGTTGTTAGAGGAGTGTCCGCCCTTGATAAACCCAGTTTGATCAGGATGTATAACGTGAGATTTTTCCAAGTCTTCTAGCCAGTGCCTTGCAGATAATTTTTAAATCTGCATTTATAAGCGATATTGGACGATAGCTAGATGGAAATGCGGGGTCTTTGTCTGATTTGAAAAGGAGGCTAATATTTGCACAGTTCATGTTAGGAGGGAGAATGGAATTTTCCTTAATTTCCATAAGCATTCTGTAGAATACTGGTGCGAGCTTTGGACAGAATTCTTTGTAGAATTCTGTAGGAAACCCATCTGGTCCTGGAGCTTTCCTGTTGGGCATGTGTTTAAGGGCTTATTGAAGTTCCTCCACTGAAATAGGTAACTCCAGAGCTGTTATTTGTTCCTTATTTAATTTTGAAAGGCCAACTGTGCTCAAGAAGGCATCTATGCTAGAGTTAATCTGTGATGAATACAATTTTTTAAAGGAATCCCTGTATTATTTATTTCTTGTGGGACGCAGGTTGTTTTCCCAGTGGAGTCCTTTACTGAGGTTATGGTTAATTTTTCTTTGTTCTGTTGGTTGAGTTGGTTTGCTAGGGAATTTGCTGGATTTATTGCTATGTTCAAAGTTCTCCAAGCGTAATCTCTGTAACTGAAATTGTGTTTTAGTGTCAAGTAAATCATTTAATTGTAGTTTTAGTTTTCCTTGACTCTCTCAACAGGTGTTCCTCTTGGGAGGCGGCATGAGCTAACTCCAAGGCTTAATTTTTTTCTTCTAATTCTATTTCAAGTGCTCTCTCCTGTTTTTTCTTGTATGAAGAATAAGAAATTATTTTACCATGCATGACTTCTTTTACCGCCTTCCAAAGAACACAATTAGAGATGTCAGGCTGGTCATGTATTTGACATTTATATTTGAGAGTTTTTTGCATCAGCAAAAAAATCACATGCTAACATTGTCACTATGCATCTATGGGGCTGAAGTACGCGATCGTTGATCGTTGTTTTTTAGCTACAGCCCAGGCAGTCCTAGGGAATGCAGAGCATCTTTTAAGGAGAATTAATGGCCTCGTTCTAAAAATGTTGAAAGTCCACAACAATCAATTGAAAGGGCACTATACGAAAAAAGCTTTCCTAAACTCTATGGCTCTTTGTGGTATGCCCAAATTGTTTGTAGGGTAAAAGCAATATTCTTTTAATAGCTGTTTGTTCTGGTTATGAAACTATTTTTCATTCATTTGCTACAGCAGTAGAGGGATTTCAACAAAGGAGCTTTCATGTAGCAGAAAAAAGGTACAGGCACTTTAAAAGTACCAGCTAAAAATTGACATTTCAGGTACTAAATATCCATGCAATATGCGTTAATCGTTGCGGTAACTGGTCAAAGTGTGGCTGCAGCAGCACCGTTTGACACCTGCGAAGTCCAGCTCCCCACTGCAAATCCAGCTGGAGGCTGAAACCCTGCTTCAGTTAATCAGATCATCTGTGACCTGCTGAGACATGAAACCCACCCTTTAGAGCTCCTCTAATCTGCGATGACACAAACATATACAGGGACGCAGGCATGTAGCTGATAGGTACACATTTATGCCAGTACGTGCGCGCTTGGATTCATATAGCACATTTGGAATGAAGCAACTGTCTCAACCCCAACACAAATACACACCCTCAAGAAAGGCTCAGCTATGACGATGCCACAATTCAATCTGTTGACAGGTGAGACACAGCTGAAAGACTGAGGCATTAGGCTGCATTCGACAAGCTGCCACTTTCCTATACTGAGTCTTGTCAGTGTTGGAATGATACGACAGCAATCTCATAGCCAACTACAACTTCAACTGGTCATGCTTGTGAACAATTTCAAATAAATAGGCTACATGATGTTGATGCCCTTCTTTGGAAAGAAATGTGCCAAAGCCACATGAGAATGCCAGCAGTCCTTATTTTAATTTCTTAATTTAAAATTTGGTAACAGATACCTACATTTTAACATTCTCTTGTGATCAAAGCTGCCACTCTAAATATAAAACAATCCTTTTACAAATGCTGATGAGAAATTAAACAAACAATGCAAGAATACTAAAAGAAGGCTAGTCTACATTTTATTTCCCTGCTGACACTATCGACTGCATGTCACAGCATGTTGAGGAGTTGTGTAATCCATAAACCAGATAAAGGAGGATAATGAGATGGAAGGGAGAGAACAGATCTATTCATCAAAGCTTCTTTCTAACAAACTCAGCAGATAGAGGCACAAATGTTGTATAGCTGCTTACTCTCCAGTTTGGAGATTAAAGCTTTGGTTGCTGACAAAAAAAAACAAGAAACTTGAGAGATTTATCATTCAAACTCCAGAGAAACTGGAGAGCCTACTTGCTTGGGTATACATTTAGAAGCACCTTAGTCATTCAGGTGTGAGTCTTATCTTTTTTTGGTCTTATTTAGGATAGAATGCCTCATAGATTTTATTCATAACATGACAAGAGATGCTAAAAATTCACTGACTAGTTCTTTTTTACAGTATGCTGGTTTCGTGCAGAGCAGATACCAAGAAATGACCAAATACAATAATCTACAGTACATCCAGCAAAAATCTGGTAATGACTGGGAAACTACAAATGTACAATACAGTTTTCACACAATATCTTTGTGCAATATCATTATGCTGAATGCTTCCAAAGGGGAATAAGGTGCAGCATCGGCGTGTTGTTTGTTGGTTATGATGATGAGGCCTCTGAGGGATTCTTTCCCGTGGGATGAGTAGACTCTGAGCCCACATGGAGATGATGAAAAGAGTCCTCAACCAGCTGAGAATATTGAGGCAGAATATTGCTTATATGCTTATATGTAATGTTTTAAAAAATGACATTTGTTTGCAGATTGAGAAATCCCGTTACAGTTACTCAAACAGCCTTTAAGCTGGTGTATTTCATCTTAAAATCTTTAAATGGTGGTTAACATACTGATCTCACTATTCATACATATAATCATGTGGCCTTTCCATTATATATTCGTGCCATCAGTGTTTTCATTTTTGCAACAGCACATGTGGTGCCAGTTCCTCTCCCACTTGTCATTATCTTTGCCCTCTGTCTTCCCCTCACCCACTATGGGTTAACCCTACTCTGTGATGGTGCATGCTGCCAATTAGTGTTCTCCACCTGTCGCTGTGGGTCACTGCTGTAGGCGTCTGCTGGGTGTGAAATTGGCTATCTCACTTTCGTCCATGAACTTTGCTTGGCCTTCCATGGCCAGCCTAAACACCAGCATGAACTCACATACACATACATGCACACACAGAGGCATATATATGCTGCTATGAGCTAAAGTTGACCTTCATGGTATGACCATCCTATGGTAGGAGCAAAGGTGTAGGGTGTAAAAGAAATAATACCTCTAGATTGAGCATTTAAAACCCATCCCACCTAGAATGGGACGTTACCATGCACGTTTCAGGGTCTCAAAAAATTTCAAAAGCTCTTTGCTGTGTGTATCCTTTGTAGTGACACTGCAACATTCCTTGATCTCAGAAATAAACTACTAGCTTACTCCAAATATTGGTGGCAAATAACTACTAATATACCATACCTACATAATAAAAGTAACAAAGTAGATTGATGTCTTAATAAAAGACGTGTAGTTTTACTGATATGAGAACTTACAATAAGCTCATCTAAAAAAAAAAAAAAAAAAAAAGGCATCAATTTAACATCATTTAAGAGCCAGCATCAAATCTAGAGATGTTTCATTCCCATTTTCCTTTCTGGTAACGATTCCGATACCACTGCATTAAGAAATGATGTATTAAATGATCTTTATAACAACTGTGTATGAGTAGTCATATGTAGATGAAATGTGAATTCTATCCAATTGTACACATGAACAAATACATATAGAGAATGAATGCCATAGAACTTTCTTCCAATTATCTGACTGTCACCTGAAAAATAAAACTAAAAAATCTAGGAATGAGTAACAATTCCATATGAAAACCCCCTGGCAGGGGCTGGTTGTCCAGAAAAATAAATTTGAGAATTTTTTTCAGTTATTTTCATCACTTTCAGACTGTCTTTATGGAATTTATCATGTTGTTTAAATTCAGTTTTCAAAGTATTTCCTCTGCTTGGGTTAACTTATGTTCATAAGATTGCTGATGTTGAATTTGGAAGTGCTGATATCACCCCTCGCAACTGAAGACTTGGATACCATACACATTGACAATTTACATTGCCAAATTAATGGCTTTTGGCTCATTTTTGGCCTAACACAACCGGAAATTACTTCTTTGCTGCCCTTAATAGCTGTTTTATAGGGACGAAGAAATGATTTGAAAACAGACATTATTTCTATAAAATTTCTATAAAAGGACTGTAAATGACGTGGTATCAGTTAGGTCCAAAGATCCTCGTATAATCTCATTTTTTTCTATATCAAATGCATTTCCGATGCTGGTATTAGAGCAAGTTTAATCAGCTCTGAATTTACATTTTGAGTATTGATATGAAAACACCAACTATGAAAACAACTTTCCTTAACTAGACTGCTGTAAGTCTTTCATTCACTAACATATAAGAGTCATCTATACCAAGACCATGAAATTACCCCAATTTGGAGTTACTACACTCTAAAATATTAAGCCTCCTTTTTCTGAGGAAAGTTATATTGAGTGCAAATTTATAGCCTACATCAACCTTGTGGCATTGACTGCAACAGAATTATTGTTACTTTGGTGATCAGTTATTAGTCAACCAAACCGGATGGCATGCCTGTCATGTCAATAATTCCCGCCTGAATTATTCTAATGCAACTTTCAAACTCAATTTAATAAGATACATGAATGCCTCTTCATTAAACACGTGGTGAGGGCACAAATTGGAATTTAAAATTAGTACACAGAAAGAAAAGACCACCTTTTAAAGTGCTATTTTTGAAAATCCATTGAGCTCAACAGTACCTGCCAGACGGCACACAGTGTTTTGCAAGAAATTTGTCCATCACTGCCGCTTGTCAAGCCTTAATGCAATATGAGTCAGAACAAAAATGCTTCTTGGAGAACGGATGAGTTCACGCAGGGGTACACTCCATTGTCGCTTCAACATACTTTTTAGAGGGTAGGCCCATGTCAATCACTGTCAGTGCAGTTTTTAATTTTGATACTGACATACCATACCGTATAGGCTGACATTTTTTGCACTGGCACATGGGATTGGGTTTTCATGCTAGGCCTGGATTACATCAGCCTGTCACTTATCACAGACCGTAACTCATTCACATAAAAAAAAAGAGGGAGAGAACCCATTCTCGGGCAGGGTCCCTAAAGATTGCATTTCTGTTGCCTCATTATGTTGAGCCAATTAAGACGGTCTCTGTCTAATTATAAAGGCTGGCTCTTGGGAGACAGTTGGGTCTGTCTATCCGACTGTTTGTAGTTTCATAAGCGTATGTATGTGTGTGCGTTTGTGTGTGTGTGAGAGAGAGAGAGAGAGAGAGAGAGAGAGATGGGGATATCTGGGTGGGAACTGTGAATCTAAATCTCTCTACTTTGTCTTTGTAAGTTTGTCTCCTTCATTAAGAAAGGAGAATTAAAAAAAAAACCTCAACACACTATAAAACTCTTTTTAGTAGTGGCTACTTCAAACTATGTATCACTATACTAGAAATACAACAGACATAGCACTGGGCTGAATAAAATGTATTTAAGTTTCAAATGAAATCATGTAAAAAGAAAGAAAAATGAATGTTACTCTCAGTATGAATTAGATCACTCCAGTATGTTTCTGATGTTGAAACTGCATATCAATAATTAAAAAGCAATACTAAAGGTCAAGCACGCAGCAAGCCTCCTGCCTGACTCAACATAGATCTTTCTACAGCTTTACTGCAGAGGTGCTCACAACAGCAGCAACTACTGAAGCAGTAAGAGAATTTAAGTCCATCTGGCTTTGAAACCCTCAAAACATGAGGATGGCATTTATTCTGCAGTGCTGTTTTAAGTTTATCTCTTATTTTCACTAAAAGCAGAGATTTTAGTACTTTATGAGCACTGTGGGCAGTAGAGAGAGAAGGAAAATGAGGATGACTCAGAGGTAGTGGGTGAATGGAGATCAGGTGAGACATTGGTACAGCAGATGGACAGATTATCAGCACTCCGTCTCTCCATCATGTTGAAGGCGGCTCACTGGTGAACACCGACTACACAACATGACCATGAAAGCCTGAGTAGCACTACAGAACTTCTGTGATCTCTCTGAGCTCTACATTTAAAATCTGAATACAAAGAATACATGCGATATTGTGACCACTCAACTATTCTCACTAGTCTATTATTACTTTTAGTTTGGTTTCCTACATTAAAAGGCAATACTGCTTCCCAAAATTTATGTTACTTTAACTTTTTGTGGAGTCAAAAAGCAGTATCACAGTAGAATTGTATTTTACTTACTTTCTGTCTACACTTGGCGCCATGTACTTCTTCTTCTAGACTCAGAGGGAGACATAGAAATGTGGCTGGACAGCAGAGACTGTCAGTCCCTAACACACACTGACCCACAGACCCATTTAAAATGTCAAAATGTACTCTACTGTATCAACTTCTCTGATCAACAACTAAAGATGCTGTACGTCTGTAATAGCAAGACAGAAAATGAAGATATACTGTATAAACAGAAACCCCCATACCACTGAAGTAGAGGGTGATTTAGACTTGTGACCAAATTTAGAATTACATATTGATATGATCAAGCTATGACATTGTAAAAAATAAAAATAATTTATACATGGAAAGAGGAAGTTTGGGGAAGAAAATACAACCACCCCAAGCAGCATAAAGCATGAAATTCTACATGCTTTTATTTTGATAAAGTAAATGTCTGAGGTCTTTCTTTGTATAAAAATTTCCAGCAAGCTCTTCATTGCATGGGGCTGATTGGCTAACTGGACCTGGGTCATGAGACTTTGACCATGTGCTGATTTAACTTCCTCCTCCCTCCCTCTTATCTCTTTGTATCTCTAGAACTTTCAGATCAGCCAGGCTGGAGCTGTCGTGGGTGTATGGGGTGAAATCACACAGATCAAATCATATTTGGCATGGTTTGCTCTGGGAAGACAGCAAGTGTGCATGCATGCGTCTGCCTGTTTAACGGTAGCAGAGGGGGTCTCCTAGGGGCTCATCAAAGTGTGCTGTTTCAAAGCAGCCCCATGTTAAGCTGAAGTCGCTGCCTCATTGTGTCTGTGTGAATACCCGTGGGGGAACACCAATTTCCCACTGTACTGCGTGCACTCCCCTCCACATGTTTTCTCTGTCCAGGGTGTGGCCCAGTTTGAAAGGATTACACTGAGGAATGCGGCCGAGCCCATCTTTTAAAAAAAAAAAAATGAGGAGTGAGGGGCAGAAGCCATAGGCATAAAGTTCATGTTCACTGAAGCTTCTATAAAGATCCATAAAAATGCAAATGCATTAACCCCAGAGGGAAGGCGTTATTGTTAATCCAAAAACAATCTGTAAATTTAAAAAAATCTTTCTGGCGGCTACTAAAACTGGATAGGTAGCTATTATATGGAGTCACACATTAACTCAAGGCCACGGGCCCTTCATAATTTCAATGACCATCTTAGCTAATTAATTTAAACGTTTAATATGGTTCCCTGCTTGGCTAGACCTGTCACTACTCCTGCTTCAGTTCTACATTATTTTAGTTAAATCATTTGTTCTTTTACCTTCTGTTATCCTTTTTAGCCATTTAAATATGAGCACCTTTCCTTTTTGCCATGTTCCCCCACTTCTTTATTTACTGCTTTCAGCCATCCCATGCCCCCCAAGAAAACACTTAAGCTCTATTGAAGCAGAATCCGGATTAAGATGTTCTTACAAAGTGAGGGATACCAGGGCACCTCACCTCCAGGGAGACTACAACAGCAAGTCTGTGACACAAATGAGAAAAAACTCCATGCATCTGAAAGTAGCTTCAATTATTCCTTGTGCTTCGCCACTTTGTTTTTGTCAACCCAAACTCGATGAAACATGATAGTGACGCATCAGACTATCCTCCAACATCAAGACTATTGAAGTTCAGTCAAGTGTACAGCTCACCTGGTCAAATCTGACTAGTACAAAAGAAAATCTTAATACACCTTGTTATCAGGTATGTGATGTTATGTGCACAGACTATAAAGTCTTAAGCTTTGTAAAAAAAAAAAAAAAAAAAAAAGAAAAAAATACACTTTACTCTTACACTATGTAAAAATGGCTATATCTCCATTAGCTGTAAAAAAGTAGGGGGAAAAATAGCTGTGAAAAGAAAAACATCAACAAAAGGCTACTGTCAGAGGGGAAGAGCCAATGTGACATCATCACATGACTGGTGTGACTGCATTTACCCCATTAACATAAGTGGTCTCACTCATTTCCTTATGGCCCCTCTCCCCTCATCTTCAACATGCCAATGTTTATGGTTGCCGTGGTCTTAGCAAAACAATAATCTTAAGAGAAGTGTTGTCAACCAAGAAACATAAATTGAGATGCTGCTGAAGGTGCAGTGACACGTGTAGTGATTGTGTATCATCTTCTGCAGTCAATGATGTTAAAATTGCAAGGAGGGAAGGAGTATGAATGATAGTTTGATCACTCTAAATGGAAAGGAGAGTCCTGTCCGCCTGATTTCACTGATAAATTATTCACAGCAACAACTGGAATTATCTAACTTTCAAATATTATAAGCCTTCACAGACCTGAACTGTGTTGAAATCATTCACCTGTATGGTCTACTCACTTTAAATTTCGGGTGGTCCCTTTTCCACTGCAAATATTACCCCTTAAATGCAGATATTATAGTAACATAGCAGGAAACTATTGTGAAGTCATTAAAAACACATGTACAAAGACAACAATGTAGGATACGGACTGGATTGTTTTTGATTTTTGGCATGAGGCTGATAGCCACAGTGAAAAGACAGATCGTCTTTGAGAAAAGGCACAAGAGCAAGACAAAAGAAATGCTAAAACAAAAAAATGTGTAGGAAACATTACTTAAGTGTGTCAGTGTATGCTAATGTTGCCAGATATGGTCCAATATTACAAATCACTCACTTCATCTAATAAACTGTAGCTACGCTATTATGTATTTAAATGTGTATGGTGTGTAGTGTATTTTAGATCAAGTGTTTACTAAGCGATGGCGATTCTCTCTGACCAATATGACATTTGTGCCACAATATGGCACAAATGCCATATTGTGCCTGAAAGCTGCTAAACTAGTATGCACATCTTGATTTGCATGCATAAGTTTCCTGTTTCAAAATATCAAGAATGGATAAAGTTCAAATGTCCAGAAAGTCTCAAAATAAACATACCAGTACTATTGATTAAGACTACTGTGGTTTTAAAATATTTAAGCATTTCCCACTGCTACTCCTGTTGTTGAGGTCACCAGTTAAATTTTGCTGTCACATCTCAATTAAAAAGAATGACACCCGGTAAGCTACATCTTGTCTAACAACCAAATGTGAATACAGCTGAGGATGAAGCAGCTTGTCCTATTTTGAGAAGTGAAAAATGTAGCATAGAGATACTATTTCTGAAGCCAAAAGCCTAGAGCATGGGGACAAAAAATAATCCCTTACACATCACACGATAAAATGCTGAGGGCAGCATGGTGGAGTTGGGACACTGAGTGCTTTGTTACTGAGAATGCAAAACAAGCAGTGATGCTTCTTCATCGTAGTTTGTCTGATGCAAGACACACTAACAGTAAATGCAAAAGTTTTGTATTCAGTCACATTGTCTTTCCAGGTCATCCCCTGCCCCATAAAAATGAAACTTGTGGAAGTGGCTGTTCCCAAACCCCCATTACACTTGTCCCTATCCTTCATGTGCACATGGTCTGCTGACTTCCACGCCGATTCAGAAATCTTAAAGACCTGGTTGTTCTCCAGATTGAGGTGCAAGGATGAATACATACTAGAGCTAGAATAATTATGCTCTTTGATATAATTTCTAGCCTAAAAAAAAAACATTTTCCAACAAGCAACCAGATCAGCCATTAGAAGATACTGTAGTTGCCAAGAGTTTGCCATTCATCAATTTAAAAACTACGTGTCGCCTGACTGATCACAAGCCAGTGTAACAGGAAAAACACTTTGTCATGGCAAGAGTATTTCTTATCAATTCAACATGAAAACAACAACCAAGAACAGGCAATTTCTAAACTGAGTTGGCATGGTTATCTACTCCTGCCTTATAAGTGCAACAACAGAGTTACACTGCCCACTGAACTCTGCTGAGTTGTACCTTACCCGTGTTTAAAGCACCCTTTTGATCACTGGCCAAGTCATGCCTGGCAGCACACCTCCATAGCATGATAACCCTATCAGATGAGAAGATCCAGGAAAACGATATGGGCATAATGGGGTGGAAATCGGACTGCTGTGGAGTGAGACAATTTTCCTAATGCATAAGAAAGCATTCATTCTTCTCACTGTCACGAGGAAAGTCGTGAGAGAGAGTTGGTGTTAAGAGTACAGAGAATCCTGTATTCTTTGTTCTGTCCATGGGTTGGTGAGATGGGTTGGGAGATCGGGAGAGAGTGCCTGTAATTAGAGAGAGATGATGCATCTATATATTTATCAATTTGGCTGCATTAGGCTTTTAGCTGATGGGCTTCCCTTAATCAGGCAGAAAAGCGAGAGACAAAATTCCTTGATAACTATATTATATGGAACCTAATCAGGGGTAGGGCCAAGGCCAAAAAGCCCAGAGAATACGTAACAAATATTCCTGAATTTCTTCAATCTTGCTGTGTGATGCACAGGATATTAGAACAAAATTGAGATATGCATGATATCCTCAAAGGCTTCTATTTCCTTACCCCATGCAGCAATAACTGGCAGTCACAACCACTGCATTTGGAGCCAGGGTCTGTGCAGGAGTGATTGGGTAAAGCTGTAGTTTGTAGTTCTACAGTTTATAGAAATACAGTCCGTACAACAGCCGGAATTAATCTGGAGTAGGGCTCACCTTTAAATCAGACACTTCAACCCCCTTTTCAAAGGTTTAAATAACTAATTAGACCCAAATATATCAGAAAAATTAATACTTGAATATAGAGTATACCAGTATGACTAGAATTACCTAAAATGACTGAAAACATTGTTGGGGGAAATTTTTTTGAGGTCCAACTGATACCACCATCTGGGGACAATCAATGTGTTTTGTTTTCACATTTTTGGGAGCTATCAAGTTGTCCATAAGTCATTAGTCAAGACTTGTATATCAAGGAAGAAGTTAGGTGATAGCTTAACAAGTGGGGATGAAACAGTTTATTGAGATTAAGGTTATTCATCCATTTGATTCAGATGTACCAGTAGGGGGTGATATATAATGTGGTCTTGCGTTAAGGTCACATAGCAGCAAGGAAGTAAGAAGTAACAACATGGTGACAACTTGAGGATGCGCCTTCATCACTTAAGTCAGAGGTTTGGGAGCATTTGGGATTCCGAAAGACTGAAAACGAAAGCAGTAACTGACAAAACAAAAAAAGTGAAAATACTGCAAAAATGTAGTTACCTACATGAAGAGTGAGACAATTATTATTTATTATTATATTATTCATTTAAAATGTTTATTTAGTTATTGAAAAAAAAAATGTCAAAAACAATTCATTTTTCACAAAGAAAGGTGGAGCATTCTTATGCTTTGATTGAACCTGTCTAAGAGGTATAAAGGACTTTTTAATTTTATTTTTGTCAGAGAAGGCAAGGGGCATAGTGTAGTTCTCAGTTTCTACCTGAAAATGTCTTTAAGACATTTTTGTTAACTAATTTATGAAAAATGGAAATATGCATTGTTTTACAACGTTTCTATCCCCCCCATCAGTCCATAAATTTAATAAGGAAAAGATAAGAGAAATCCCAATATTTTCTCTATTTTTTTGAGAAACAATAAAAGGACCCTTTTCCATTTCTAATTTTTCTTAAATCTTATTTTGCAAAAAATAATTGATTCAAATTGTAATCAAGACCAAAGAATTGTGAATCAAATTGAGAGTTTAGCAATTTGTTACATCTTTATTACCAAGCAAATAGAGAAACTGCTACATTTACCATTCAATTGTATGTTTCAAGAGTATGTGTTGCCTGCCAGCATACAAAAGACAGACCAGGCTAGCCTTTTGTACCAGGACCTGATCGAGGTCCATAGATTACATCCACATTGTATGTCAGCAGATTCAAAATATAATGCTGACATCTGCAGTGAAGTTGCCATGGTGATGCTCTGGAGACCAGAGAAACCATTTCAAATCCTCCAAAGGAGTGTCAGAACAACTTGTGTCAGATGAGGAAGATGAGCTATTTGCCCACCGAGATGAAGTCTTCATTGCAGAGATACATGAGGGTTTGATGAAAAGAATGGAGCGGAGCTGTAGCACACATTGCCTGTAAGTCTTTTTGGCGAGACAGCATTCATTAAAATAAGATGTCTGATTTATGTTATACTGTAGGGGAACCTTCAGGAAGAGCTGCATAAACTTAATTTATGCTTGATATCTCCTTCCAAGAGGCAACCTGTATTCATAGGTTTTCCTTTCATTCTGCACATTAATGTACAGATGATGCATGAAATGTCAGTGGACTGCCTGAAAGCCACAATCGGTAGACAAAGCATTGAAAATAGTCTTAATGACAGGTGGCACAGGTATCAGGCCGTATGCTCCAATCATTTAGCTTCTTTAGCCAGGGATGACCGGCAGGGGTTTCCAGGAGCAGCAAAATCATGTCACTGTAGAGGATCCATGTCAGGCCTTCCCTTGTGTGGTGTGACAAAAAATCAATCCTGATTGGCTGTCAGTTATTTGCTCATTGAACAATAACATCATGACAGCTCACAAAATCTGACAGCTGGGAAGGAATATCGCTGAATGGCTGTGTACAATAACTCAGCGAGTTTTACCTTTAGCAAAGTCAGTGCCAACAAACAAACAGCTAACAGAACCATAAAGGAAGCTTGTTATCCTTCTTGTTATATAAATACTTCAAATAAGCAATTGTAATGGTTTTTATACAGTCCAAAGATCTATAAGAATTTCTGTGAGCATGTGGAAAAAATGCCATCCCTTGCAAATCACCACAACACAGAACTAATTCCTACATTTTGCATTATGTGAATCTCATTCTTCTTGTTTCGTCACTGTCCTTGTCAACAACCTACACTGCACTGCTGTATAAGTGCTGCTACATAACAAACAAAGTTTCTTCAGCTATTTATCATTGTCACAGATTTTCTTTCTTTTTTTTCCCCCACAGAGCTTAAAACTATCAGATTACTCTTTGATGCAGTCATCTCTTTTGCAGCAAGTGGGGCTTGTGTGAAGGGACTTTGTTGTAATTGAGGACTTTACAGCGTCTGATGTGCTATTTCACTACTCTGTATATATAATAGAACAGAGACATAATGTCTAATAACAGGGGGGCAAAAACTATAGGGCTTTATTGAAGGAATAAATACTTTAACATGCCTTTAAGATGTATTGAAAATACAACAGCTGTACATTTTCTTGGTTCTATGAGAATCAAACTTTTCAAAACAAGCACTGGCTGTTTGTTGGTTGTTGGTTGTTTGTGACAGCTGACATGGTCCCAGGAATAGAACCACTAATGACAAATGACTTGAGGCGATCAGATGTTCACCAACAAGTATAAATGATGTACAAAGCATGGTAACATAAGAGGAACTTAACTATAAAAAAAAACAAAGACACACATAAACACACACACACACACCTGTGGTGACAGTGAGCATGACACCATACCTCTCTGACCTTTAGTTTCATAGGTCACGCTGGCCTGCTAACTGCTGCACAGCACTGAGATTTACGCATATGCTAATTTGAGCAGACAACCTACACCACTGAGTATTAGGAACCACAAAGCACTGTTACCTCAGATGCAATATTGGTAACATAATGTAATCCAATTATCCATATTGACAGTTCTATGATATTGTTAAGAGAAATAAATTAACAAGCATAAAAGAATACAAAAGAAGTAGTGGAGAGAGTTACACAACAATTAGCTATTGATTTTAAAATTCCTTACCTTTAACGAGTCAAAACAGGCAATCACTCTCCCATTCTCCACCTGGCAACTTTTGGGTGGATGGGCAAATTTGCATTCCTCATCACTGCGTGAACAGGTCCCTCTCTGGAACTGCCGGCACACTTCCAGGGTCAGCCATTTTGTGTCCCGTATCGAGGCAATGTTTAGAGCCATGTCAGCAACACTGGCAGTGGTGCTGAGGTGGAGTGGTGCCACTTGCTTTTAAGAGGTTATCCTATGAGGATTTGCTTCAGACAGTTCCAGTAAAAATATAAAACAACTAAAACTGATGGAACATGCAGCTACGAATGATCTGCTTCAGGTCAGTGGATGAGGTTTGTCCTTGCGGTCAGGAAAATGGAGGTAATGGACTGGCAAGGTCTCTGTGACGGGAGCATGGGACTGCAATGGTGTTTGTCAGTCAAACAGCTAATATTTTATCAATCAGTAAGTCTCAGGTGCAGACCTCTGTTTTGGCAGAGGGGGCATGCTCAGAGGCAAGCTCTTCTGATTTTACCAAAGTCCTGAAAATGCTTTTATATGAGTGATGATATCTGTGCAACAGTGGATGTTGCGGAACAAATGTGATGCTATTTTGAGACAGAATGGCACAGTTTAGGACAATATAAGATTTCTGATTTAAGATTCTTTGGTACCTCCCCACTTGGGTTTTTTTTCCACTGAAGACTGGGGAGGACAAACCAAAAGATCAGGGGTGTTTGCTGCTGAGCTATGTCCTTTCAGTGGGACAAAAAATCTTGGAGCTCTTCAGAAACTGCCAGAAATCTTCAAGTAGGTATGTCGTCTCACAAGGCACTTTCTGTCAGTGATCTAAAATGGAAGAAGAGATAGAGGTAGGTAGTAAGAGAGAGACAAAAAAAAGCAGAGGTCGTTCTCAGAGTGAGAAAATGGCTTGTTAAATATGATGTGAAAATATTTATCTAACAGGCTTCAATGGGAGTTAACAGTTTGTATGTGTGCATATCAGTCTGAATTTGTGTGCATAGTGCACCAGAGGGTACAGGGAGGATGAACCCGAGAAAAGGCAGTTGTGAGGTTATTCAGAAGCTACTTCAGTTCAAGTATTCCCAATCACTGCAGTGTGCCATTGTACTACAAGCCCACTGGCTCTCCAACATATTGCATACAAAGCAGTGAATTGCAAAAGCCTCTGTGCTATGAGACAGTGGACAAGAGCTTTGAGTCAGGGCAGAGATAGAAAAAAGCCCCCGGGTCCAACACGCCCAGTAAAGCCGTGCACGGAGGGATGGGACAGCCAATAAAAAAACCGTGCAGTGCAACACTATTTCGGGCAGCTATCCAGCAGCCACAGAGGGGCCGAGACAGATCCATATGCCAGACACAATTATGACACTGCCCAGTGTCCTGCAATATTTACTGATCTCCCATCATCCAAATTAGATACCACCTCATTACCATGGCCAGTCAATTCACTTTCATGGGGGGCGTGGGGTGTCACTGTGTGTGTTTGTACTCCCTGTCTCATCATGTAAAGGCACTGACTGGCCTGTGTACCCCATATGTTGTCAAAAGAGAAAAGTGGGGACAATTGATAGAGAAACAATCTGAGGAAGTGACCTTTAGCTTGAGAGTACGAAATCCATTACTGAGCTACTGTGTAGGGAGCTCTTTTCTTGGCACATCTGGAAATGTTTTTCTGCTAACTGGAGAGGGAAATGGGGGCAAAGGCAAAGGGTTGTTAAAACATACAATACTCCTTTAACATTTTATAAAATAAAAAAAAAAAAAAAAAGCAGGAGCCAACACGGAGAACAATACCTTAAAACACTTTGAAAAGCATATGACAAGCTCAACTTGTTGTTGAAGGCAAATTTGGACTGGAATTTATCATTCAAACCATCTGTGCTACTATTCACATATTCTCATCATCCACAGAAACCCTCAGTCAGTTTTCAACCAGGCACACATAGGGTTCAAATTTAAATGTTGGTCTATCTGCCAATGGCTAGTAAACCGAAATAACAAAAGTAACATTTGAAATCTAATAATTGTAATGTATTGTTTTTTATTCATTTTAACATTGTGAAGACCAAATATTTTCACAGTCAACCTTGTTTATGTTATTCTCCACTGTAGATTTTTACCCACCTTAGTGAGTTCCAATTTTGGACAATCCTTTCGGTCTTGTTAGATCTGGGTTAAGCATAGTATTTCAGTGCTGAAGACCTAAGCATGAACTTTCGTCTCTGTGTATCAGTGTCACTTGGTATCATCTGACTTCTGAATTTAGTAGTCAGTTTGTTTGAAATCTCAACCGACAAAAGACAAAGTCAAAAAGACCAAGATAAGACATCTGAGATATATCCAAAGTGATAAATACTTCTAAGAAAATCTTTTATTCTGTTTGTTTTAGACAACTCCAGATCAACACCTAGATGCTTCCCCTTGAGCTCTCCCGCCAATACTATACTGTTTAAACCATGTGAATCCAGCTCATTGTCTGTCTAATATTGTCCCACTTTAGTGCTGATCATGTGAAATATGATGAGAAGCTTCTTTACCCGATCATACTGACACCCAATCTTTACTCTCCAAGGCAGGATTTAATTTCACACCATCTCCCCAGGGAGAGAGCCAATCACCGCAGAAGTGAAAGTCAGGTACGAATCATGTCAGATCTGACCTTTAACAATTAATCCCTTCTTATTTTTAGAAGCCATAAGAAGTCTGTGATAAAGCTAACCTACTTTGTCAAAATGTGTAAAGGAACGATGGCGCCATATCTCTTTGAAATGACTTGGCCTAAAATGAAGGCAAGTTGTGCTACAATGATAAGAGTAAGTTCATATCAAGTCATTTTCCCTTTTTTTTGTCCAAAAAGCTGGGTTTATACGGAAAGCTTTCATAGTATCAACCAGCTGTCAGTGAGAAAAAGGGTTGGTCAGGTCATGTGAAAAGCTCATAGGGGACTCAACAGGCAGCATTCAAACAACGTTTGCAATGAAAGCTATTCAAAACACAGTGGACTAAAGATCAAAAAGAATCCCATGTTGGTGATGGTACTATAAAAATATAATGCAAGAACATTATAACATATCTGTTCCTAGAATATGGCTGTGCAATATGCCAGGAATTCAACATGAATTGGAGGAAATGTTTATTTTTATACACAAAACTTGTATTGAAACTAAGCTTGAAACAGTTATTTAATAATAGTTGCTGAAGTGCTGGAAGTAAACTGCTCAGTATATAACAACACCCATCTCAAACATGAGAAACTAAACACTCAGTGGGAGAAAACAGCTTTGCAATAATGACTCCTTTGAAAAATTTTAAATTGAGGTTGGAGGCAGTGCCTGCAGTTTTGGTTTTGCCTGGTTTAGTATGTCCTCAGACAGCGTGTCTCTGGCTTGGGTTAGGTTAGCTTTGCTTCTACTAGTGCATTACACCTGCAGTACATCCGGCCCATCTTAGTGTTCGCTGAGTATAGCAGTCAAACTCTAAGGACAATGATATTGATGTAAAGGAAGTGATAGACAGGGTCAGCAGGTAGGAAAAGACCATGTAGCATCCAATGCGTTTGACCTGAGAGATATTGCCCTCTCTTACATATTCATCACTGTACTTGCTTCTGTTTCGCCAGTCTTTCCAGGGAAAAAAATGTGAAAACACCCTGGGTACGTCAATTCTTCACATCAGCATATGTCCTGTTTACATCTAGAGTTCCTGTGGGTGGGCTTTGTCTCCACCTGTGTCTTCACCGCAAACAGTGGACATACAGGGTGACCTGATAAAGCAGGACGAGGGTATGGAGAAAAGCCCCACAGCACAAAACTTTATGGATTACTGACGCTTACTACGGCCAGCTGGCTTGGGCATTATCTTAGTCAGTCTGTTTAATTGAATGAGAGTCAGCGGGACTGGGGCGTCTAGAGTGAAAGTCATTGACTTGACCTTTGAATACCATGTATGTAACCCATTAGTCTGGTATCTGTGCATTCTGGCAATGCCATGAAGTTTATCTTAGCTGCTTGTATTTGTTCAGCAGAGACGATAATCTACCTTTGGTTGTATGCCTTGTGACAACTTTTACTGTGTCATCAAACAGGTCTTGTCAACTAAATAAAGCAGAAACAGACTAGAACATGACATACTGGTACATGATTAATGCATCTAAGTGGCTGCATTTCCATTTATTACCATTTCAAGCTGGCAAACCACAGTTCTATTGGTCATTTGCATGGCCAAGAGGAACAAGTGGTCAATGTTTTTCAAAGCTGTAAAGAAAAGGCCTCATTGTCGAGGAAAAAAGGGAAAATGTTCAGTTTCCAGTGAGTAATGGAAAATGAGTGAGTCTTATAGTACTGGTTTTATCAAAATGTCCTCTACCCTGAACAAACTGAACCTAGGGTTCATAGTGAAATCACCAGCTTGTTGCCTCGTAAAAATTTCCTTTGCGTCTTTAAGAGTGAATCAGAGCAGGGCTATTCCATGCAGCCCAATGTGTATTGGTATATGGACACTATGATGCTTATGAAATTGTCTTGGGAATAAGCTACTTTTTCTTGAGTTCAATATCATCAAGTACAATTAGCGATAAGGAGAGGTGAGTGAGCTCAGCACAGGCTATACCAGGACTAAGCTTAAGTTTAGAGACAACAGAAGTATTTCACAGAGTCAGCATAGGTGTGCCCCATATCATAATAGCCTTAGCTAAACAACAGTGACCCAAATGGATCTGCTTATGATCTGCTAGGCTTTTCTCTTCTGATCCATCACTGAATTCATAATGCAGAACATTTTGTTGTACTTTGTCCATAAATTAAGATTTTATACGCACATCAAGATTTAGTGATAGTGTCTGGAATTGATATCATTCGCTGTGCTCAGTAAATGGATTTGCTTACTGCTTAGCAACAGGACTCAGCCAAGTCATCCGCTGATTACAGTATAGCAGGCAGCGAGAGGTGCTTCTAAGATACATGTGATGATTGAGAGGACACCTAAGATCACTTAATATAAAATCTGAATTTAAAAAGATGAACTCTTAAAAAAAAATCACTGACACTTTGTATACCCTAGAATCAAGGATAGGAAATACATTGTTAGATTAAAGCTTTAATACACTGACACATTAAGTAAAACACATCAAATTAATTGAAATTTTAAGCCTTCAAATTACAGCTCTTGATGACAGAAGAGCTGAATGATTCAGCAAATTCACCCTCATATCACAGAGCAATCGGACTCTCTTTTATGCACAAGAAGTTTGAAAAACCTACCAACCACTAAATCCTTTTAATACCAACTCGAGGTGCAATTTGTCTGAGAGTACATTTAGAGTAAGGAGATTTTTGACTAACAGGGTCTTGTAATAAGGACGTGGTGCTTGTCTGAGACTTATCCCATTATTTTCTCAACAGGAAGGGCTGGACTGATGTTCCATTTTAGAAAACACCCACTTCCCCTTGATCGTGGCCAGACGCATGACACCACCCTGGCCTTTTCCATGCAGCCGATGATGTCTACTACTTGACTGCGCCAGGCCCCAAATCAAGTGACGACTAAATCTGGACAGAGAGCGGCAATTTAAGGACACGTGAACTATCTACATCTCACATTAAAGGTTATTTATAATGTGGGCCTTATTAGAAACTGTGAGGTTCGAGCTTATTTAAACCATCAGCTATTATTGTCAACGCATACATTAAGAGTCAATATGTCAGGCCCAAGGTTTGCCTTTGTCCTTGTTATATGGACATTTTGCACAGCAAATGTTACGAGGAAAACTTTATGGGAACCACAAGCAGAAACAGGGCAGATGCCACACAAGACGACAGGTTTATCTCTAAAGAGCAAAAAAAATATGTAGCCCTTAACAACCTAACATTTGCACTGAGGAAGGGACAAGTCAACTGCCTGTACAATTATGCCTCTCCCTCAGGAGTCAAAACAGAGGGCCCATTACAGTCCTGGAAACTGCAATAATGGTACTCTCTGCCTGGATGCAAGCCCCAGTGCTCCTGTGCATTTATCACCACTTTCTATTTTGTTTCCCTTCTCTTACCATATTATCTGTCACACATCCTTTTATTCTTGTGCAGATAAAAAATTCCCTCTCTTCCCTCCCCACCCAGGCTGGTATGCAGCACACTGCAGCAAAAGTCCTGAAAAATCTTAACAAAAAAAGAAAAAAAAGAAAAAGAAAGAAAAGAAAAGGAAAAGCTACGCAATATGACTGTTCTTGCCCACCTTGTTTCACTGGGTCCAGTTGCTCTGCTGTGTGCCTCTGTCTGTCTGCTGTCGTGAGCATAGGAGGCAGCCGGTGCCTCTGTGACGGGGAACTACACAACGCTTCTCCCTTTAGCCTCAGTGACTGGAGTTAATGACCATGTGAACTGTTGTCATTCTTTGCGAGCTGCCGACTGCTCTATCCAGAGGTCCATGCCTAGACAGGGATTTTCTTTCGATGTTTCTCTCCTTCTCTCTCCTCTCTCTCTCTCTCTTTTTCAGCCACTGAGCAAGCTAGCAAAGCAGGAAGGCAGGCAGGAAGTAGAAGAGTGTCTACTCCAAGTATCTGGCTAAACACTTCCAGCCCCCCCAAACGCACACACATACACACACATATACACACCCCTAAAGCCATCCCCTTCCTGCCCATCAGCCTGTGGCTAGGCTCTGCCCCTTAACAATTCCAGCCAATAGAAGGACAGCTACTCTAAATCACAGCTTCTACGCCTATCAATTGGAAGAGAAGAGACTAAGTAATTGGACGAAAACTGTGCTTACTGCATCAACCTCTGAATGCTGATCTTTAGGTATTTCCTCAATTTCATGACCCTCTTTTCTTTTCCATCCTTATTAAAAAAAATTTACAGGTATAATTTTCTAACAGAGAACAAACTAAAAATGGACTAAATAATGGACACAATAATCAATGACTTGCTGCAGGAGCATGAAGATCAGTCTTGTCCTTGCGCATGTTCTATCATTATATTTACCACCATCCCCCCCAGAAAACAGGTGCACTGCACCTACTCCCCCTCCCAACTCTCCTCTCCTCCCCTCAGCATCCATCCTCTAAACTCATCGACCCTACCCATACAGACACCTCTTTCCTACCCATCTTTTTCTTTTCACTTCTTCCTTTATCCCCCGATTCTCAATACCATCTTTCAAGCTCTATTTCAATCTAATCCATTTTAATGGAGTGGAAAACTACATAGGAGTGAACATTTCTGATTTTGTTGTATTTGAATACATTGGGGGGGGTGGGGACTGGGATTTAAAAGCGTTGGCCAGTCTCCTCCCCCACTTTCCCTTCCACCCAGCTGATGACATGCTGGTTGGCATCATATGAGCTGTGAAAACCGGAGCGTCACAGAACTGATGAGTCAGAGATCCTGCTTCACGACTTTTCGATCCAGATTCAATAGAACAGCTGTACCATCTGTGTCTCTGTGTCTCCCTGTATCTCTCTCTCTCTCTCTCTCTCTCTCTCTGCCTCATACAAAAGGTTGTGAATGATGCGACAGCCTGGGTGTTTCGTTGACATCAATGAGGACAAACATGCTGTCTGGTTATGCTTTAATAGCTCTATATAATCTGATGTTCCATAGGGAATAGATTTGTTGAATAATTCTGGGGAGACAGTGGCTGAGTGGATTAATCTTGTTGACCTCTCCAGCATGAAAAATCCACTACCTCAGCAAAAACCACTAAATAGTGACGTCACCAGGCATCTGGGCACCTGTAATTGAATAACACAGACAAGCACTCTGCTATTACATGGAACATGAAGAAGGAGGCAGGGGTATCAACCACTGTCAAAAGGAAAAGTGTCACCTTACACTTTCTGCTAACATTGTCCCACCCTGCTGTATTATGTACACAGATG
>KV751369.1:991298-1007698 GCA_001698575.1 Mola mola | reverse complement strand
TAGTACTGCAGGATGAAACTTGACAGGTACTTCCAGATGAAATTTTAAAAACGACTTAAATGGTAAAGAATCATGCACAACAACAGACACTGTGCAGGCCAGTCAGCTTTGCCATCACTGACAGAAGAAGCTTATCAATTTTTCATTTTGCTGCAACTAACATCTCAATGACCACATTAATGAATAACTGTCAATAAGTGTATAACAAGCCCTGCTTGTAGCTAATTTCCACCGGCAGACCTCAGATAGCCTACCTCCTAAATAGATTGTCCGACAGGAAAACAAACCCCTCATAGACAAACAAGCTGAGCCTCTTCCTACTCACATGGTATCCCCTCCCCTCTTATTATCCCTATCCTGTTTGACCCTAAATGGTTTGGCTAACTCGCACACCATTAAATTCTGTGGCCCAAAACAGCCTCACTTTTAAACACAAAAGAAGTATTCTCAGACAATGGTTGCAATTACAGCAAATGATCATTTAAGGGTTAAAACTTTTGTTTGAAAATGCTCCTCAGCATAGAGTTGTGAGCTAAAATTACTGGTTTAACATGACAGAGAGAGACAGAGAGAAAATCAGGTTCAGAAATAGGGCACCCAAGACAGATCAATGAGGAGGCACCAGCCTTTTTCTATTATTAGCCATAATCAAATATCAAGTAGCAGAGAGCTGTGCTTCCTTCCGTTTGAAGCGCCTTCTGGTAAATCTGTCACAATCCAAGTCGACAAGATAATTGAGAATATACAACGACCGAATGGATGCGTACACAAATGGTCAAAAGATGAGCACACAGAGACTGTGTTCAAAAGTTAAGATAAAAAGGTCTTTAAAAAAGTTTCACTACTCCCGCCTTGGGATTAAACATTGCCTATTTTCTGTATGATAATCTGTCATAAATTTGACCCTACAAGACATCACTGGCCAATTCTTCAAACTACTGATTCAACACAGCTCATTTCCTATTAATCATAGTGGTGTTGGATTGTTTTGTCTGGCTCAGGTATACCATTACTATACCTTAATGAATGCATTATTCTATACAAATAGTAAGCCAAAGATCGCTTTGCATTGTAATAGTATACCATACCTAATTTGAATTTGGTGTGTGTTGCCTATTTGATTCTATTGGTTTAATTTTTCTGAGATGCCAGTTACTGTACATGGCCCAGCAGCACATCTGGTAACATTAACATTAACCTCACTGGGTGTAAAGGCTATTGCTCAATCAACCTGTAGTAGATTAACATACACCTCCATTTACATCTCGCTATAACTTGCTCATTAGAAAATTATTATTTTATAGGATTAAATTTGCTTGAGAATCTAATTTAACGATGCATTGCAAGACAGTCATAGAATGATACAAATATGCAACGATTTATATCAGAGCAGATGTTAAATTAATCAGTTTTCACTTTAAACAGCAGAGGGCCATTGCTGTCTAACACTGCCTTCCAGTTGCTTGTGCTGTTCTCGGTTGCTCCTAAATCTTATTTGATTTTTATAAACACGGTACATGAATAAATGTAGAATTTTAAATAAATGTAATTTAGTCACTGTGTTGGAAGAAGGGCTTAGTAAATCAGAAACGCACCTCCCTATCATGGAAATCCTTATGTTCCGTACCTAGCCAGCCCCCAGTAGCTGGACCGGCCAACTGTAACTCTTCCAATAGGAAACCAAGGAGGGTGGTTGACTGTCCAAAGACATGAGTGGACATTGTGAAAGTCCAGGAACCGTAGTTTTTTTTTTTAGATAAAATATTTTCAGTTTACAAAGAAGAGAAAATATAAATTGATTTGCATAGTTTATACTCTACTTCCTCAGTGATAAAAAGAGATACATTAATCTGAAAAAGAAAAAATTGGCAATCATTTTGAAGTATTTAATATTTTGCATTTTTATTGCCTGTTAACCTGAAGAATGAAGCCTTTTTCAGTCATAATCTGTCCTCAGTCTCTTTTTTTCAAAAAACATTATGAGAGAATCATATCATGAGGCCAGAATTGACAATCAAACTTCATCATGAGTTAAGTGTATCGTTACATAAACACCCCTTTAACACTGTGATCTTGGTTTTATCTGAAGCAGACAGTAAAAACAATAGATGCAGTCAGGACTTGGGAAGCCTCTGGCTAAACTGTCTCTCTGGTTTTCAGTTAACTCAAATTGTCAATTAAAACTCAAGAGAGGTAGCCATTGTGAAAGTAAACCATTTATAGGAGGGCAAGTTGCTGCATTGATCTGCTCCCATTTACTCAATATAGAACAAGCTCTCACAAATTGTCAGGTGGATTAGCATGAGAAGAAGTTAGAGAGCAGCCAAGACAACTCTTTCCAAATTCTTATGGAATAGATTCCTTTGCTCAAAGGTTCACTAATCACCGGAGAGTAATAACATACAGAAGGTAGTTGGTAATGTTACAACGCTGGAATATGGATGCAACAGTTGACAATATCATTCCTTATTACTCAATGACTGCCTCATACAGCAGATAAAATGACTTCCAAACAAATTATTTTTGAATCTAACCTACCCTATGTGATTTCATCATTGGGTACTAAACTAATAGGAAACTGTGTGCCCCAGAGAGCATTACGCTGGGGGTTAACCACTCGCATGCTGAGTTAATCTTTGTTTTTACTTTAATAGAGCTGCTCTCACAAGTTTTCATTAGCTATCAGAGCAATGATTATAAAACAGCTAGCATAATTTTGCACTGCAGACACCACCACACTACGTTTGTAAGAGGAAATAGCCTCATTAGAACCTTCTCGCCATTAAAGACCAGCTATATACACCATAATAACGCTGTAAGAAGTGTGTAACATAGACATATGCGAAGGGCCAAGGAGTGCTAGCGGCCGAGCTAACTACCTGGAGCTTACCTGATGACGAAGCTGTCACATCCAGCTGCACTTGAGCCGCCGCAGTCGCTTCTCAAGACCGCTATTTCGGTCGGTAGAGGACACCCGGTCCGTAGCGGGACGGAAAGAACGCCCTTCGGTCGAGCCTTCTCACTGTTTCCTTTGAGCCGCAAACTTCTCCTCTTTCTCGGTGTGTTACAGTGAAAGGTAGGAGTACGCTACCAGGAGCTACACGCTAGCTCGCTAACTACTTTTAAGGCTAAGGTAGGAAGCAACAAGCGATTTTGACAGTTCGATGAAATGTTGGAGGTGCTCCGTCAGGGGGCTGGCACGAAGGTATAATCATTGATAACGCATTAATAATCGATTATTCTGCTATTATAAGCATCAACGCAGATGTAAATGCTTTATAAATGTAGTTTAATCGTATATTTTACTCGACTTGAATACGGCAGACTACTTCGATTCAGTAAATAACACATTTCCACCCTCCAGTGAAGATGGTACAGTCCAGAAGAACCAAGGGTAAATGAAGAGGAGGGGGGCGCTTGTTACCTAGGAAACAACAGTGAATCTCCCTGTGGGAAAAGATGTGTCCACTGTTTTATCAACCAGTGCCTGTCCGTCTATCAAAACAGCCTCCCATCAACCAGATGAAACATTAAAAACATTTGACAACACCTATTGCAATTTCCTCTGTAAGATATTGATTTAACGCCCCAAATTCTGAAACTAATGTACAGAACCCCCATCTGAGCGGTGATATCTAAATATTGTAATTTAATATATATTCTATTATTCTTGCATGTACGTTGATTTATTCATATATAGTAAGTACATAAGTCCTATTATTTCGGAAATGTCAAAACAAATGTCTCAAAAATGAGAGCTGATCGTTCACTTTAAACCAGCTCACCATCACCACTTGATGCGCTGCAGAGGAGTAGGCACATCCCCTACGTTTTGCAGCCTAATTGCACACATCTGGATGGATTTAGCAGTCTGTGACACCCAGAAACCTGTTGTCAGCAAGAAGAGCAGTGAGTCAACAAGGAGCATGTCACAAATATCCCCGGAATGAGCCGAGAGGCACAGATTTAGCCTCAATGACTGCTGCCCACTCCATGTGCTGCCTATTGAGTGCATGAACAATGACCATAGCCAACACGGGCTGCCCTGTCAGGACCAAGGCCTGCTTCGGTGGAATGCTGCCGAGAATGAAGGCATCATATATTGTCAGGAGACAGCCCTTTGGCACCGTCACGGATGAAGACGTTATTAGTCGGCGGCAGATTGATGTTAATATAATAAAGAAAATGAGTTGTGCGTCCAGCAAAGACATTTATGGGATCAATTTAATATCACTTGTTGGAATTCAGAGACGGAATGAATTTGGGGTCGGACAGGTGATGTATGTCAGTGCCTTGTGAAAGTCACAGCATAATTCAATATATGACATTTGACACTCATCACAGTGGTGGCAACACTAAAGCTCCTGTATTATATATTATATATATGTTTTTAAAATCTGATTACAGATTACAAAAGTGAAATACATTCAAGCAGCTATATGAGGAAAAAACTATTTTTTTTAAGTGAATATGAAAAAGTGCTCACAGGGGTCAAGCTCATCCCCCAAGGCCAAACGTATTGATCTCAATGCAGAGGAGGCATTTGTAAAAACGCTGCTGCCGGCATACTTTCCTAACAGTCCCTGAACGCCCACACACTCGCAAAGAAACACGCAAGCACATACTGGGCTCATAAAAACACAACAAGACATGCAGTACAAGCTGCAGAAAGAAATATAGGAAGACGTTGTCTTTTTTTTTACTCAATTGAAACTAAGTTTGAAGTGGAGACACTGAGGTAGGTGTAGGGCTGAACTTGTCGATATTTCCTTTCTGTTTGATATAGGATGCAGCAATTTAGGTGGAAATTAGTTTTGATTAAGAAGAGCACACTCATTTAGGATAAAATGTCCATCTGGAAACTTTCCTTTGAACTAACAAGTTGATCATTTAAGTCATAAAAGCAAATACTTAAAGAAAAGTGCAATTTTTAAGACTGGTTGCTGTGCAAAATGTGCAACATTCACAGATGAGATAAAAAAAACGAAGCTGAACAGCTGTCTGTGCGCGTGTAGGGCTCATTAATGAGTTTTCACTCGCTATTTGTTGCAGTTAGCAGTGTGTAGAGTGGACCCCTGGATCAACTGAGGGTGTGTCAGGCAAAAACCAACAAGCGCAGCATCTATACAGAACACCACTGTTAGTCCCTCTTAAACAAAGAACGAAGGGTTCACAGTAGGAAACAGTTGGCCCCTGCAGGCAGAAGATAGTAAACAGACACTCAGAGGAGCAAATACATGAACACGCAAGGCCAAAACTGTGACTCTGAGGTCCAACACACCTGCACAGTGTGAGCAAAGCTCCAGCGTAAAGGACAGTATTGATCTAAATGAGAATACACCTGATTATGAAAGCTTTTAACCCAAATGCTTAATGCAGAACAGGTTTAATGGAAAGAGCTTATGGCTTCCATGGAGCTCAGTAGAGAGTGTGTGTGTATGTGTGTGTGTGTGTGTGTGTGTGTGTGTGTGTGTGTGTGTGTGTGCCCCGTGTGCACAATTTAGTTGTGGTTTAGTTAATTTGATTGATTGTGCAGAACCACCTGGGCATTTTATTCCCACCATGACTCTGATGAGCGTTTTACTAATCACAAAGCCCCAGTAATGATGGATTGAAGGCGGCCCCATTGCCATTAAACAAAACTGATCCCTAAATGCAGATGTGCCGCACTGGGAGAGCTTTTTCAGAATGCTGAGAGGATCCATTTTGAGGCAGACTCGTCCGCGCATGGTAAAAAGGCTAGTCATATGTCACCGTAAATCATCCGCTGTAGCTACTTGTTCAAAGTGCTTTATCCATTCCTTTTATTTCAGCATATAGACAGCTACTGTGGTGTCCATATGGAGCAAAAAGTGAGTAAGAACGCTTCCCTATTGTGCTGCAAGAAGAAGAGCAAGGCTGCCCATTCTTTTTTTCTTCCTCTTTCAGCTTCACCCAGCTTTTTCTAGCAGTTGCCACAGTGAATCCTTCTCCTCCATCCCTCCGTGTCCATGCAGTGCTGAGTTTTACTGAGATAGACTTCAGGGGGAGCTGACAGTTGTGTAGTAATCTCTGAGGACTGTGCTAATGGTGCTGTTCATGATTTTCCCCTACCACTTCTTCAATTATACACTGGGAGGGTCGGTCCAGCTGATCCCCAAATTAGACAACATGCAAGAGCAGAACGGTGTCTCTTTGCAGAAATGATGACAAAGAGGGAAACACTGATCTAGTCGAGGAAAAGGAGCTCCTGCTCATGACAGGAGAGGATACTAAGGGCCAGAAATCCATACTTACTAGAACGGTCTTTAGGGGTCATTTTGACCACCGGACCCCAAACTGAATTATCTCTCATGATAAATGACAAATGTAGGAAATAACGCATTCATTGTGGTAGGAGAGCTTTGAAAAAGAAAGAAAGAACACCAAGGGAAAAAAACACCAATACATTTTAACGTATATACGCAAAAATCAGAGGTCACATTTCACTCAGACCCAATTGATTCCAGTGCAATTTCTCCACTTTCTGCAGTACTTCTGTTTTTTGCTAAAGACAATGATAGTTAGCAAGTAACCAAAATGCAGCCGTGACTGTAAGTATCAATTTACCATGGCAAAATATGCCGATTTCGGAAAAATTTATGACATTTTCTTTGTGTTTTGAATAAGATATAGCTGCAGCATTGTAAATTTTAAATCTAAAAAGTTTTATATATATATCTTAAATGATACGAGTTCATTATTATAATGGTTTTGATTTGAGGAAAAAGCTCAGTTTAATGTATCTCAACTTAAATTTATTTTTTTCTCCCCATCTCACAGAGCAAGACCCTGGCAGCTCTTTTCAATCAGGACTAAGTGCAATAAATCAGCTATTTTCCAAAAGCCATTATTCTCAACTGAAATTGAACTTGCTCGCTTGACCCCCAAAAAAAAAAAATCATTGTGGCAACCTAGAGTCAAAAGTGCTTCCAAATACAGCAAAGGAATGTGTATTATTCATGAGCTGGAAGTTCGTACGAGGCCATCGGCTTGACCTCGACTCCCTAATGGCTGAAGTGCCCTTCATCGAGGCCTGCGGCCGCCCGGCAGTTCCAGCTTGGCCGTCACTTAGCCTCAAATAATTGAGATTCCTTTGAGATATTCAATAATGCATTAAAGATCAGAGGGAAGTCGGCTAATTGTGTTCACCGTCAGACACACATACTCACTCACACATGCACACACACACACACACTCTTCTCTCTTGGACGCACATACTGGAACGCAGAGTGAACTGCCAATTACAAGGTGGCGATTAAGCAATTCGCACTCTGGCAGTATAATGATGTTGGGATTTTTTTTCAATGAAAAATGAGTGATGCTTGGACATGGCCTGTGATGGCATATCTTCCTCTTCTGCAAGAAAGAAATAAAACCCTTACTCTGCATTACTGTCTGGCCAGAGTAATAGGTATTTTTCATTTAAAATAAAGAAATGATTAAATAAACGTATTCCTTGCGAGAAACGCATTTACAAGTAGCACAGATGGCTGCTGATGTTTATAGAGGACACTAAACTGTTTTTGACCCGCTGGTGATGGCATCAGATATTAGCCAATGGCGGAAATCTGTTGTCAATCTAGCCTTTGCATTTTGTTTGTTAATACCCTGTCATCCAAATAATAGTCATAAAAACACAAACAGCTGTTGCAGTAGGAGTTAAGAGACAAACTTTTTTGTCAACAAATGTGTCCATCACTTTATAGTGTCTCCCAGAAACATTAAATAAGAATATCATGAGCAATAATACTCTTGTTGAAGGGCAGGGGAGGAGAGGAATCGACTCATTTTCTGCACTCCATCGTGCTCAGTGCATCAAAAAGATGCTCCAACCGCTGCTGAATGAATCGCATTGTCACATTTTCTCTGCGATTACAGAACTCCTGATGACGCTTCGCTGGCATCATCAGTCAGAGGCTCCTTCAAGCGCAGCAATTATTATATTACTGTTGCCATGGTGATTTATTTACTGTGTGACTTGTAGTGGAAATGTGTTTATAGGGGAGAGTGGGCGGACGATCTAGTGAGTGTGTGTGTGTTTGTGTGAGTATTTTTTGTGTTGTGAGTTGTGCACACGTTGCCAACACAACCCCTTGACCTTTTAGCTATAAGCACAGTTACGCTATAACACAAATAAAACAGTAAAAGTACAAAAAGTAGAAAACAGAAAATTTTGCAGAATAATTACATGATTGCTATTTGTAGATCTTTTGTTGGAAAGGTTTTCCTTTCATGTTAGATATTAAAAACATCTTTTCATATAAGGAGGAATAGGCAGATATTTAAAATGCTCTAACTTCAAAATTCTGCTATTCTGTTAGTTACTTGTCTGTTTTTATTATGTTTAATTATATCATAATGACCGTATATTAATAGCATTTCCATTTTGTGCAACTCTTTTGTTCACTCCATTTATCTGCCAGCTTTAGTTACTGTCTACGCTTTAGATTTTTCTTACTTTTAGAGTTAGCTGTAAAGGAAAAAAAACACGTATTTCCAAGTTTGTGACAAACTGAAGCTTCAGATCTCTGGGTAAACAGTTTAAAAATGCGGTTGGGCTGGAAATTGCTTTCTAGCAAAGCTGAAAAAAACACAAAACAGTTGACTTTTTAAAGATACGAGGTTTTCACAGGACAGCCACCCTGCACACATATCCTTATTTTATAGAATATGATGATTTAAACTCAGTTCAACCTCAACTATCTACAGGCATAAATTGCAACCAAATGATGCAGATGATATAATCATTTTTGCTGCACAGTCAGTACTTCGCCTTTCTAATTCAAGCACATTTTGGATGAAAATACTTTTATTTAGTTAAGTTTTGACTACATGACTTATAGTTGTGTAAAGTAGTTGAATATTGCCTCCACCACCGTGAGTCAGCCGTGCAACAGTTAATGGTGTAACTACTCCACCTAGTGGTCACAGCTGGACATCCACCTGTCGGAGTCAATCACAGCAAGTTAATGTGTCATTTTAAATTTTAAATAAACCGCTCACAAAACCTCCATAGCTTTTTCATGCATTATACTGATGGCACATATTGCATTGGTTTTTAAGTTCTTATGACAAATGTCTTGCTCTGAATCAACAAGCACTTCCTTTGGAATGAATTGCCTCTGTCGTGGATGAGCGGAGTCAGGTTCTGGGATCCTTTCGAGAGCTAGGGAGTAAAAGTTTGACTGTTGAGTTGTGAGACAATGTCAAATTTGGTTCAAGGCTTTTTCTTGACATCAAACAGACATCACACAGAGAGGAAATGACCATTCTTGCTTTCAACATCCTCATTGTCATGCAACTTTATCTTTCATGATAACATCTTCTTGTCTTGTCTTGTACCATATGCTGTATGCTTCTGAGCTAAAGGTGTACACTTTTGCTACTAACCCATTTTGCAATTATTCAATAAAGCTGCAATGAATAAAATGCATTTTTTTTGGTTCTTTTAATATGTATTTGTGAATGTTTAAGTGGTAACTCAATGTGTTCATTATTTATACTTTACTTATTGGGCCAAATAGTCTGAAACATATCTTTTTCAAATGACGAAAATTACTGTCACTTATAGTTTGATATAGAACACAAGAAATACTGAGCAGTTTTTTTGGTGCAATGACCTGTTGGGTGACCCACTGTCATCGGGGTGTGCAGGTGCCTTGAAAGGTATGCATGGTCTTCAGGGGTGTTTGGGACAGATGGTTTGTGTCAAATTGGCATACACATGAATGCCAGAATGAAGACCTTTGCACTCGTATTTACTGAAATTGTCAATGATCTCAATGTTGTGGCTGACTGGTGTGTCTGAGCTTTCATGACTTTTAAAAAGCCAACCCCGCGGTTTAGAGCATGTACCCTAGATGTCCAGAAGAGGGCAGCATAGCTACGTTCACTGATACATTCTCAAGAAGCAAATCAAGAATGTTTATTATCTAAATCTTACCAAGATGATCATGCTGGGGAAAAAATACATTTGCTACTGTTGTAATTCTTGCCAGAGAGGTACAAAGTGCTGACTGAGGGTGCTTTTAGAACCCAAATGAAGCAATTTATTGACTCCTGTCAGCAGCAGGGGGCAATGTTGCTCTACCGGGGGGGGAAAAAAAGCTGGACATCACATCGTGAAGCCTTCTTTTGATGAGTTTTTACTGGTTTCTTTTGTCATTTGGGTGAATGGAAAAATCTACAGACTTCAGGGGGCCGTCAAGCAGTGATTATTCTCCACAAACTGATCTTTGCACCTTGGAGAACTGATATCTGGCTGACTTTTTCCAGTCGACATGTAGGACCTTTGTGATTCCACATTCAACATCTGAATGAACTGCACATGTGACTGAAACCGAATTGCTGACTTGTTTGAATGAACCTAAAAGTGGTTAAAGCGGGAATGATCGAGTTAGACTCAATGGAATGAAATGTTTAGGGTTACTAAAGCACAGCTGAAGGGGCAGAATAGCTATAAAAAAAAAATTAAAAAAAAAAAAAAATGCAAGGAAGCTCAATGTCGCCCTCTACTGATTAAAAAATGTACGGAACTAGTGCAAATTTGTTTGAATCTGAGCACCATTAAAAAATATAAAAGTACAAATCACAAAGGTCTTTAGTCATGAGAACAGTCCTTTATTTTCAGCAGCTACAGGTGCAGAAACAGACAACTGTTCTGAGGCTGTGATTTAGCAGCAAAGATGTGCAAATATACCTCACAAGTAGGCTTAAAGGTTTAAATGTGGAAGATCCTGTTTTCTGTACTTCTAAACCGGACAATTTTTTCCGCGTTAGGGATTTATCAACTGCTGAAAGATATAGGCCCATTACAGGAGATAAGCAGGAAAAGAGGGCCCATGTATGGCCGCTGTGGCGGAAGGCACGTGTCTCACGCACATGGAGGGAAACGACTCTCTGGGGACTGCAAACCAGGAGGATGGATTGGAGAGAAAAACAGGATTTGGTCGCCTTATGAGGCAAAGGCAAACCAAAATAGAGGGGCTGACGGCTTCCTCCATCCAGACCTGGTGGGAGAGCTTATCCAGTTTTGTGTTGCGAGATAAGAGCGGGATTTATTTATTCAGGTTGATAGCTCTGGCACACTTTGATTTTTAAAAGGACGGCCTTTGTGCATTCCTCCATTTTCAGGGTGCCAATCAGGATTAGAGGTCGGGGTCTGTAGGACGAGTGTGAGTATATTACAATCATTAAACGAGTGGCGTGCGCTCCCTTTTTCTTATCCCTTTTGTGTGTGGCCTTGTGCCTCTTGTGCAGCTGATAGCTCTGATCAAACATTCCCACATGAAAACCTGCACAACAAAAAGAAAAAGAACAACAAAAAACCCACATCAAACATGAAGGCCAAAGTATTTTCATCCATTGTCTACAAAAACCCCCCACATCTAGAGCGGGAATAAACGGAAGGGGGTCCTTTTGTTGTGGTCGTCCTCCTGGTGGTTAAAAGGAAGGTGTTGGGTTCACTTTGGGATGGATCTGGTGTTGATTTAGTCAGAAAAGACATCTGTTCTGCAGTAAGGCACATCCGCGTTAACTTCCCTGGTGCACGTACTTCCCAGCGCGGTGATTTATTGACCCTGAGATGTTGTAGCACAGTGGTGTCGGCACAGCTGGCGGAGAGCCGCTCGGATCACTTGGTCACCCAGAGGTCGAGCAAAAGTCTTCAGTCACTTGCGGATTTGTGGTTTTGTGTCAATGTGGCAATGGCCATATATATTTCTCAGTCTCTTTGTTGGAATAAGAGCAGAAAATACCTGAAATATGTATGTGTTATCGAAACAAAATCAATAAGGAATGATTTTTTTGTGGAAGGGCAGCAGTCAAGGAACCAGTTTTCAGAAGGGGAACAGGGGGAAAAGGCTAAGATATTCTTCCAAAGAGTCCAGACCTGACCTGAATGTTATAGAGGCAGTATGGGCAGAGGAAGAAATAATAGAGCCAAAACCGGAAGAAGAACTCTTGGAAGATGACTGAAGAAAAACATCCATTTTTTTTTTTTTAACTCCTACGTGTAGATCCATCTGCTCCATGAGGTCTGCATAGATTGAGTGTGAATAAAGCTGCATTCATGTGAATAGTAGGAATAATGACTTTCCTGCTGGGAAAATACACATGGAGGGCCCCTTCATGTTTGAATTATAACTTGGTAGCCAAGAGTTAATTTTTATAAATACATGAACACGGCTGGCAAGAGTAAATTTGTGGTCAATTGTTGGGAAATGTCAGTCAGAATATCCCATTCTCTGTTACCGCTCTTTTTCAACTTACTGAATTAAAATTCTAACTCGCTTAACTCTGCTAAATATGCAAACAGTTCTTGCTTGTTTGACACGGATTAAATCAAACATACTATATGCTACTGAAAATGAAGTTGGATAATCATCTGTTTGACGCTTGATAACTGCCTCGAATTTCCAAACTCTAAGACTAAATTATTGGCCGACCTACATGGCAGATTGTTGACAGACAATAACTCCCAGCATGCATTTTATTGTTTTTCTTCTGCGTCATCTCCCGCAATCTGCTGTGTGCTCAGTCCGGATTTAAACAAAGGGGGCTGGCAATCAAACAAAGCTCAGTCTGGCAGGTCCCTAGGTGGCCACAGGAGACCCTCAGAACTTGGATGAAAGACAAATTTCACAATAGCATCAAGTGGAAACAGTGGAGGTCAGAGGGAGCAGTACCCATCAGGGATATTTAGGGATGTGGCAAAGAGGGGGTCGGGGAGGGGGAGCGGAGGTGTGGCTCCGCAGGTCAAACCGCCACTTTCCTCCCTCATCCACTGGGAGGGACCCCAGCGTGTGTTCGACCAGGAAGTGAGTGAAGGTCACAGTGCAGACCTTTATGTCTTCCTGCCTGTGTGACAGACGCCTGTCTATCTGTCTAAAGCACACAATCATGAACAAAAAGGGACAATAGCTAGACGAGTCAGCAGATGGGTTCAAAGATAGAACGAGTCTTAAATTAATTTTGAGCGTGAGTATTAAAAACAATAGATGAAAACACACACAGTCAGCAGCTGTGCATTTGGTACACATTTTGGGCAAAATACTGCGAACCAGTTGGTCAGTGTTTCAGTCTAGACAGAATAGCCAATGAAAAAACGGTGAAAAAAGCAGATATTCCTTTAGCCCCGCTGCAAACATGGCTCGTCTAATATCAGCACCTCATTATTTTTCAATGAAGTCGCTGCAGCGTTACTGAAAATGTTAAGTTTTACAGTCATGTAGCAACAAGTAACGCCACGCGGCCGAATCAAATAGACTCGCTCATTCATGGTAGATTACTTTGTCCCGGGAAGAGGATGAACTTGAGATTCAAATGAGTCTTTCAAATGATGCAAAATATTGTCTTGTGCTGATATAAATGCCGTTTTCAACATTTGAAGGAATGAATCATTCAGCGGACTACGTTTAACAAGAAGAAAAGCACATGTTGGACGGGAGGGAGACTTTATAAGGTACAGAAACAAAGATGACCAGACGTGCAGGGACGTATTGGAACGAAAGCCAGCGGGCGTTGGTGGCGCACACTGGCGCAGACAGATCTACAGCCTTGCAGTCACCATCACTCCTCAGTCTATTATCTCAGGTCAATAAAGCCCTCAGCAAAGCAACTTCATAGGAATTTCCTCCCGGTGAAAGACACACGTGTCCCCTGTGATCAGATAAAGTGCAGAGAATAAAGGTTTCGGCAGAGCGGGGCCTCTCCAGGCTCCTCCAGTCAGGCAATTCAAATGTCGCTTTTAGCAGATAGGATCTGGCAGGCGGACTGCCCCACCCCTGAAACCTCCGAGACGCACACTTGTCCCTTTGTGCCCCGATAAAGGAAGCAACTGGTGGCTGCATGTAATCGGCGTATTATTGGTAGTCTTAATGAGAAAGGCCTCGAAGTCACTTGAAGCCATTAGCCGGGATAAAAGAGCCTTAATTGTTTTGTATGCGCGCGTGGCTGCAGCTGCGCGTGTTTTAGGGCGTGCACGTGCGCCCGGGCTAAGACGGAGCTAATCAAATCCATTCCCTTCGTTAATTAAGAGGGTTAATTGTGGGCCTGGGCAGAGGTCACGTTCTCTAGGACAGAGACGGATAACACCGCAGTCTGTATCACAGGCGAACGACACAACGAGCATGCACGGCGGAAATTAAACAGGCTTTAATATTCGTTTAAATGAAAAGGGGGAGGGGGTTTAAGCTAGATGGCATCCGTGATAAGTGATTGAGTCATCTGCCTTAAATTTCAAAGGCCCAAATTAATAACACAGCGGCTTTGACAGTGTTCATCGATATCTGTCTGCTGGACACATAAAACCACTCTACAGTTGATGGTAAGTGCGGTTTTCATGGATCCACACATTGCTGGGGTTAAAACCCATCTCTGTCATCGCCACCTGCGTGCGGTGGGTGTGGACGTCTGCAGCATACCAATGGTGTGGAACAATATTCCCCAGCAGGCTCCGTCTACAGCAATAATGTCATTACGGCTGCCAGATACGGGAGGACTCTCCCCGCCTGCCGTTGGACACACATCATTACATCTGATGGCCCGTGTGAGTGCACGTAAGCGTAAGTGTACGCTCTGTGTGTCGCCCTCGGGGTCGCGCATCCTTTCGAGGAAAATGGCCGATTTGGGACTCTCCGCCATTTTGCATTTCAGCTCGGGTTCGCGGCACCGTAACAGCTCCGTGGGCAGGCAATCGTCTCCGCTACCACGAGGATCCTCTGCGGCCATAACAAGTCGTTAGCACCTTTTACAGTCTGTTGACTCCTCACACGCTTGCTGCGTGCATCCAGGAGTCTGGCTGTAACGGAGAGAGGCATCTCGCAACCCCGGAAACAAACATTATAGCTGTAAATCATGTGCGGAAATCAACTTGGAAAGGTTTTTGGTGCAGACAAAGTAGGATTCTTGGGCTATTGGATGAGATAGATGTGGAGAAACCACAGACAAAGCTGTCACTTTGCTCCCTCTGTATCATGAATGGCTGTCAGTTTTTTTGCAGTAACTATTATAATGCTGTGCACTTCGGTGCCATCCCTTCCCAAATTAATATTTTACAGCAACAAGTGGTCAGATAGCTGCGCAATATAAATAAGACAGATCCTCATAGCATTTTAATAGCGTATTTTGTTGTCTGCACACTGCTTTAAAGATGAAGCGCAAAACTGTGGCGAAACGTAATTGATTCTGAGGTGGCCGGCGTCCATCCCGGTAATTTGATCTTCAGGAGACTCGAAGCAGAGCCAAGAAGAGACTCGGTGTTGGACTTGCAATTTTCAGGTGACTATGAAACACAGCTTCAAATGAATGCTAATGTTGCTCCCTGTTGTCTAGTCTACTGCTAACATGCTGTCTATGTCAACTGTGTAAGGCGTGTCATCTTTCTAGCTCGCAGCACCTTTAACGCTGTCGTCTCGCCTCTTTTGTTGATCTTCCTCATCAAGCTGGAAATCACAATAAGGCCCCCACGTCCTCAATGGTTCCTTTTACAGAGAGGCTTGCGGTTCAGAGAATATGAGTCACTGTGCGCGTTGCTTATCGCTGTCATGCTTCCTGCTGGTGCATCGTTAGGTATGGCTTTTTATTAGCCTCTGGTGTGTTGTAGACGGGGGTGGGGGGTCAGCGTTGCTACAGCAATAAACTAGTGCTGCCGTCAGCCCTGTGCACGGGAACAAACACCCCATTAAACCCAGGCCTTCACATATTACTGTAATAAAAGCCCAAGCTCTCGCCTTTATGGGCTTTTTAATTATGTCTATTTGTCTTCCTGGGCTTGCAAGCAACAGTTCATGATGAGCCCCATTTCATGAATACCCTGCCAGTGGCACAAAACTGGGGGGTGGGAGGGGGGTTGGCGGGTGACTGAAAGGGAAAAGCTGAAAATGACCTGAAGCTAAAATATGACTATTGTTACTTTATGTTTTACTTTGCAGCACGGAGCCAATGGCACTTATTTTTATTTTGTGGTTTGAGGGTTTTCTTTGTCTTGGATGCGGATTAGATTGGAAAGATGGCGAAATCTCATGCAGCTCAGGTGCATTACGTGGCAGCTCAGCATGACTGGTGCGTATTAAATCAGCTCCAAGCTCAGAACAGTGGCAGGACCAGCTGCCGGCTCCCTAAAAATTAACCATACAAATCATCTGTGCGTGAATTCAGCACAGAGGCTGGCTCATTTTATACCCGTCTAGTATGTACATTCAAACCAAGGTGCGTATATAAATGTTACTCACTGAGCACTCCAACCTTGTCCCTCTGTAGAAAATGATCCAAATACGCCCGTAAATGAAAACCTAAATGCAGTACTTCAGTATTTTCATGCCACTTTCTACTTTACTGCATTTCAGAGGGAAATTCTGGACCTTCACTGTATCAGACAG
>KV751369.1:977544-987658 GCA_001698575.1 Mola mola | reverse complement strand
ACCATATCAATAACGGAGAAGTACTTTAAAGAAACTGTAAATGAATTACAGATGCAGCATTATTATTAACCTGAATAAGAAACAGATGAGGGGCTGAGCCGGCCAAATTAGTTTGCAAGTTTCCTGACAGCCCATGCTAATCTTACAAAAGTAAACAGGATATGGTTTGAAGTTGCGCTAGGGCCAAAAGTTGGTGGCGACACCGTCTACAGTTTGGGCTTCATTATAAAACATAATGAGCTTCAGATCCTTTATCAGGCGAGTGACCTTGCTTGGTCAGCTGCGACCTTCGAGGCATGTAATTTCAGCTCATCACCATGCCTCTAAAGTTTCCCTCCTGTTTATCAAGACGCCAGTTAGCATCTTAAACAATCACTGGAAAAGTCTACAGAGCCCCTCGAGTGACTGCAATTAAACCCATCGCTGGGGAAATTAGCTGAACCGTCTGGCGTAAATAAAAGTTTTCAAACCGCAAAACATCAGCTCCAAGTTTGATGGGTTTTTGTTGCACTTATTTTTGCTTTTTTTTTTTCCTCTTCTTCTGGACGTGTTCCCCTACCTGTCATGAGACGCAGGGAGAAGCGCAGCTGCTTCTCGGCGAGCGCTTTGGAGGCGTGCGTCTTCCAGGTAGGCCTCAGAGCGTTGCTGCTCACGTAATGTTTCCTGTGAGGACAATTTGACCAGAGACAGGCTCAGCGTGGAAGGAGAGACACGAGTTACGACAGGAGAGGAGGGAGGGCAGAACCACAATGGTGAATTTGACAGCAACTGGGTTCCAGCAGTCAAAATTTAGGCTTCAAAGACCTAGTATGATAAAAAATGAAGGAAAGACAATGTAGATAAAAGCTAGAATTACTTTTTCTCTTTCATGATTTAATCTATCAAATTAATGTGAGCTGAACCTTGATAAAACGCATCACTGACTACCCCTACATACACACTAATCTTCCACCGCAGTTAGGAATAAGGCAGTACTCCCATGTAAATGGCATATTCTTTGTGGTTTTCCTAATTCGGCTTTGCTCCGAAAAGAAGCATTTTCTGATTAAGACAAAGCAGACACAGACGCAAAGCCTACATTTCTGGTCGGAAAGGGGAAACGGCTAAATATTGCAGCGCATACCCATTCAAAAAAGCTGCATTCACATGGTCGAACGATGCTTATAAATGGGAACATTCACTTGCCATGAAAACAGCTTGGTTTATTGCCTTTCAGAATAAGGGTGAGAACCAGAATAGTGTGTGCAAACACAGCACATTCCGCCATAACCTCATTAACACTTGTAGCTCATACTTGTGCAATGTTGCACACGTGGTAGAATTTAAAACTTTTAGCTATTAGATTCAGGAGCTCAGCTTTAGAGAGTGGAAATAGAATTCTTCTCAAAACAGTTTGGAACTTTGCAACAAGCTATATGGAGTCATTTTACATTTTTTGCTTTTTCAGTTCTTAAAGAGCAATGAAAGTGATGTGGACTAACAGGCTTCACCTGACTTTCCGTCATGACTGAAGTTTAATTTTAGGTGGGCAATTTTCCTTTAACACCTTAAAAGTTCTGTTTGAAAGTCTGAATTTGAACTGTTTCAGAGCTACAAAATCCCTATGAAAAACAACTGGGCCAGGGGGGCCATTACCTTCGATAGTGGCATTCAATGACCACTCCAACGGGGTTGGTCTTGAAAATGACAGTGTTAACGATAGGTGTTGGAGAATACGTCAGAGAAAAGGAGTAGACGAGGGATTCTTCCGTCATCTGGAGAAAAAGCATAAAGCTGTTGTGCCGACTTCAAACTTATTGAATAGCACATGAGCGGAAAGAGGCCGCGCACCGTTAGCGTGCTGCCGCAGCCCTGTAGCATTGTCTGGAAGTGCAGGATGCGGTTGGTGGTGTGCAGCGCGGGGCAGCCTCCCAAGGTCAGATCACTTGGACGGATCAACTGACCATTGCCTGAGAACAGAGGAAAGTTGCAGCTTGAGTAAGGACCATTACCCAAGACCATTTCTTTTCCTGGATCAGTCAATAACACTCAGGTTCAGCCACAGGACAAATAAAACGATTTCTTAATGCGTCACTGTAAAGTCAGCATCTGAGCATCGGATGGGCAGGCAGGACACTCCTGAGAGTGAACAAATTGGAGGAAACACAATATTGATCACAGAGTCTGTGCTATTTGCAGTAATCAGCCCTGACTGTCCCATCTTTACCGATCCATTCAGTTTTCCAATCCGCGCTTCTAACCCGAGCCGTTCTTTTCCTAGACGTCACATAAATGGACCTGCGCCGCTGTAAAACTCTGAAGCGCAGTGGATCGATTCGAACAAGAGACTGGCACTCGTTACCCAGGAAGTTCTGTTTGACCTCCACGATGACTCCTTCCTCACCACAGCGTGGTGCCACGCTGGTGGCTGGCATGGGCACCCGCTGCTCAGACATCACCAGCACCTGGAAGATCGTTCACATTTAATTTAAAAAATAAATGGGAGCCCAGATCAATAAGGCTGTGCAGGGGGCAGAAAGATAACAAAAAAAAGCACCTTTGATTCTGTATTGAAGGGTGGGCTCAGATCTGGGCCTCGAATGGGCGTCTTTAACAACTCTTGTGCTTGGCCAGTTTCCCTCTGCTCCAGCTGCTGTGAAGTCAGCTCTCCGGCCTCCGATCTCAGCGGGTCCTGAAGAGGTTGCATCTGCCCCACCGGAGGTGGCAGCGGCTTTTGTTCATCTGCAGCTGATTTCCGCAGCTGGTAGATCCTGAGCCGGTAGCTGACATGGGATCTGGGCAGCGGCGCGCTCACTGGCACCTCTTCTTGCGAGGTCTGGTTCAGAGTGTCATTGGTGGTAAAGTTAAACTGGGTCTGAGTGGCAGCGGAGAGATTTCCACCAGACACAAGGAGCACGATCCCTAACAAAACCACCTCCCTGAGCCCCATTCCAACTTATCACACAAAAACCTCACAGGTTGGTGTTTCTAGAGAGCTCTGCTGCTTTGGCAGTTTGACAGAACTTGGCCTTGTGAACTTGGCTTGGGCCCCACCTACTCCTAATGACTTGATTAGATTCCAGCCCTGCAGGATTCAATCTTTCAAGCTTTCCTCTCCTCTTTTCCTCTTCACTAAACAGAACTGGAGATTAGATGATAGCTGCTCGACCTTTTCCTTCACATTTACAGCCTGTTAAGACGTCCGTCTGTCTATCAAAGGCGGCTCATGTATTTCAAAAAGCAAAATTTGAGGAATCATATGTACATTACCATAGTGGGAAAACAATGGTAAAATGCTAAAATATTCAGAATTCTTTGAAAGGCAAATGTCGCTATCTGCCAAATCTCCACTTTATCATGACGGTAACGAACAAAGACATTTATAAACAGAAACAGTGGCGACCCCGACAGCAAGAGGGTTTCACTGCCCCCATGAGGCATATCAATCAACACTCTCGGGGAGCTGGAAACCTGGATTCTTAGTGTGCCGTGTGGACTTGAATGTCAAGGCTCAGCGGTCTGTGGGGCTCAGCAGAGTAATAAGGGGAAAAAAGAGAGAGAGATTTCTGGTCATCCTCTGTGAGACTTCACAACTGTCACCACCACCAAATGTATATGTGCATGTGTGACAGGAAGTGAGGATACATTTATTTATGTCTTACGTCTCTATATTTGGATCTCCATAAATTGTTTAGCTCTATATTGTTCATTTCTGTGCCCAAGCATGAGCTATACATAATACTATTTAAGAAAGTGATTAAATATATGAATACATTCTACTTTACTACATAAAAACTGAAATGTATCCCTGATAATCAATGAACTGAGTATCGCACATTTGTGCCAATAAGCACACACAGACGCGATTTAAAGAAACTCCTGTTGTAAAGGCTAAATTGATTGAAATCACTTCCAGTTGCTGCAGTTGCGCGAATCCAGGCTGACCAACAGGAATAAATTGTAGCTCTCCCTCTCTGTCACGACTCCCCAACAGACAGGCTGCTATTGTCAGGAACTGGCTTTTATCTTCTGCTGATCAGTTGCAAAACAAAGACAGGAGGTGTGTGTGTGTGTGTGTTCAAGGGACTGGAGAGAAATCAGTCCACCCCTGCCAGTCAAGCCCCCCCCTGCTGCCCGTCTCTAACTTGGTTAGCGGCCTCTAATTTGGCCCCTGGAGGGCCCTAACGTGGGACCCCGTGGGGGCTTCTGAAAGGGGGCCTGGCAGCTTCAACCTCCTCTCCATTGCATAGAAACACACACTCACACACTGCCACTAAACCCATCAGCTTCTGTTTCCAATAACCCTGCTGCGTTTTGAGACGGGGGCCGGATGATGCAGGTAAACAGGCCGCTCCTCTGTTTAGACAATAAACACACAAACACACACATCCAGCCACCAGATGGAAAATTGACAACCCTGATGGCTCACCGACGACGACACAGATGCTCAGTGACAGTACCACACACGCCCACATGTCCCTTGTCACGTTTTGCTGACAGCACCAAGTCATAGAAACAGCTCGATTTGGCCGGCGCTGCTCTGCACCATACGGATAACGGAGATGGAGGCTCATTAAAAACATGTAGTGGGAGATGGATTAGTTATATCCTGCTGTTGTAGTGGGCGAGCAGCGTTCAAGATCAGCGCGTTTCTATGCGTTTTGTCGGCAGATAGATTTGCGTGGGACAGGGAGAAATTGCTTGCCTTCCAACATGTGCTGGCATGTGTTCTTAGGCGCTTTCATTCGTTATGGTGCCACCACTATCTTTGTAGGCTGGCATTTTTTTATTTATTTATTTATTTATTTAAAGAGCACAAATGTGCTGATCTATCAGGAGGGAAGTGTGAGAGTGAGAAGGAAAAGTAAGGATAGAAGTCACAGTGCAAGGGGAGGAGGAAGGGTGAGAGGAGGTGTGAGAACAAAGGAGGGGGTGAAGAAAAGTATGGTTGGGGTCAGTGAATCTCTACACTACACTATCATGTAGAACTGATGTTGATGCAGGAGCAGCAATCTTGGCTTTTCAGTTTTTAATTACTGATAGTCCTCCGAGCTTCTGAGTCCGTGTTCCCACTCCAGGGGATGTTCCTGATCATACGTCTGATTGGAATCTTGGAATATATACCGTCTAAGATCAAATGGAACGCACCACCTATTATGAGTTGTCAACAAATTGCCTGGGAGAGCAACTAAACCACATGTCCACGGATAGAAGTTGCGCAATCAATTTGGTAGGGTTGATTTGATTACATAAAAACAAGACTAAGGCTGCTAATGTTGATTGTTGACCCACCGAGCAGAATTTCAAATACACGGTTACTGAAATTCCTCTGAGTTCCTCATTATGTATCTGGCACTTCGCTTGTCACAGACATCTACTTCCGACATCAAATGGAACACACAAAATACTGTATATATTAAGTTTTGTATTAGCAACTTAGTCTTGTTTTTGTGTTATAAAAGCAATCATAGCGACGGTACGGTGCAACTTTTATCCGTTGTTGCTTTTTTGCGCTATAGTTTTCTGTTATTGCACGGTTTTAGCTAGCAATGCTAACAACAAGAGTAGCTGCTTTTATTACTTGTTAGCAGTTTGTGCTAGAACGCGGACAACTCCAATGTGACGTCAGCTCCAATATCCGACTAGCATCAGCATGCTGGGCCTTGATTCGGGGACCACAAGTGGCCTCTTCCTGCATATCTCCACATAAGGACACTGTGCTTCCGCACAAACACAAACACAGACACACAAGCACAGCCCACACACACACGCTGAGAGCTAATGGAGTGTTATTAAAAACATGCATCACGCCACATCACCGACCCAAAACACAACACACACACACACATCTACACGTTGCCTGCAAACACTCCAGTGGGATAATGATCTCACATCACCGCAATAACAGCTGATGTATCATTTAGAAGACAGCCAGAGTGACACAAACACTCTCCCACTCTGTAGTTGGCCAGTTACAACATCACTCATAAACACTTTTCACAGGCGGGCTGACCTCTTTTTATCACAACGTCCATGACATCTCTGGCAGGATCGCCATCTCCCTCGGTAGAACGCAAAGGGCCTTTTGTCGCGCTGCAAAGGTCTTCGGCGCAGGTTGATTGACAGGTGTCAACACCCCCCGTCGAGAACGAAAAGCTGACCTTTAGCCTCCAATGCAACCCCGCATCAGGGGCTGCAAAGTTACCACCAAGGGAGCAACTTTTCATTTGTCGTATTATCTGAGCTGTGCACAGTGGAGGAGCTATCTTCCGCCTTTTGAGATCCGTTTTTGTGTTTAAAAATTTCATGATGCATATGTTCTTTCTTTATCGTTAAACTTGATTATGACCTGATTATTATTTCTTAGTAGTGTAGTAAAATGATAACCTTTTAAATTCAAGCTTTCTTAATTTTTTTCTTTTGATTATTCATGTATAATTTAATGACTATCTCATGGCAGCTGAGCAACTCTGCAGCTTCAAAAACAACCACTAAGTTTAACCTTCAATTGATCAGTTTTGGTTCAAATTTCAGAAATCTAAAGAGATATTTGTTCCCGGCTCATATATGCTGACACTTTTGCTGACTACTTAAACTTTCGTTAATCATTAGATTAAAAGTTTGATTAGACATTACTGTTTAAAAGATTAAAATAATAGAATTTTAGATTTTGAAAATGCATTACTTAGTCACATTAATACCCAAAAGCTACAATTTCAGATCAATATCAATAAATATGTTTAAATAAGTTGATTTTATTTGTTCATGACCATCTGTGACTCCTCATAGTTCCGACTTTGTTTTAGCAGTTTTTTTTTTGTTTTTTGTTTTTTTTTGGAAGCAGGAGTGGTTTCAATTTCAAACTTTGTTTCTCTGACGCTTGAATTTCCTGCAACTGCTGCGAAGCTGCCTGTACTTAATGAAGAAGGACGCTACTTATTGTTTTTCAAAGTTCAAAAATCCGGCCTTATGACCGTTCCATCCACATCCTGCCGCTCATAACTGTTTAGATTCAAATATATGAATTTTTTCCTCTTTGTGACCTTTAAGTTCCTCACTGTTGAATACAGAAGACAAACACCAGGCCATTAACATACCGTATGGAAGATGCTCTTATCCAAAGTGCTTTACCGTGCCATTGGAACGTGGGTGGCCCCAATGGGGATCAAACAGCAGCAGTGTTTGTGCCAGGCTCCACCCATGGCCTCACTGACATTGTGTTATTCCACTGTTTATGTGTTCTCTGTGCATCAGCCACGTAGCTCTTATAGCTAGTCTTCCTTGCATGCCCATATAAGACTGCGTGCAGCTCCCACCTCCCTCTCTCTGTTGCTTGGGATCCTCTCATTTATGCTGCAATTCAAACCTTTTGTTTAATAAACAATTTGTCAGTGATATATTGAACGCCAGCTCTAATTTGATTGTCTGTGAGATGCGCGTGGAGGCGGCTGCCGGCTCCCTTTTTCTCTCCCTCCATCTCGCCTTCTGCACAAGCAGCAATGATAGTCTACCCATTGTCCCGCCTGCAGGTGTGCGTTTGGGCCCTTGCCGCGCAGCAATGCGTGCACATTTTGAGCGTGCGTGTCCGTGCGTGCAGGGACGAGGATGGAAGAGCAATCTTTAAGGGTTTGCAATTACATCTAAATGGCATAATCGGACATGATGGATGGCTATTGCCTTTCCACAATGTCTAGACCTCAGCTCCACCAGCGCAACAAGGTTATAGCAGAGTGGAAAATGATGAAAGATTTAATAGTTGGCTTCTGCTTTGTGCCGACTCAACTCTCTCGTTCTCTCTTCAAGTCCCAATCTGGTGAACCCAGCCATATTATTGATATCTTCATCACAGACAAACCGGCTAGTTTTCTTTATAAAATGGGCCGAATGTGTTAATTCTCACATTTCAAAGCAAATAGGGAAAAGGTGAATAACGCAAATGAGTGGCCTGCTTTTCTCTATCTTTCCAACCAAGAAGAAATGCTGCACATTTGACATTGTGCTGCGTGCGTAGACATCGTACACCTGAATTATTTCTATCAAAAGCTAATAAAGATAATGCTGGGGTAAAATGAATTACTGTGTGCATGGTATGTGTTAATGCTTGAATGTATTTCTGTCAGTAGGTGGCACTGTGGGACCAGAAGTTCACTGCGCTGCAAACCATGAAAAGTAATAACTTCTCTCCATCCCTGCTTGTTGCTCTCCAGCACAAAGCAGGAAAAGACCGTATTGCTCCACAGACTTGTAAATGAAGGCCTTAAAAAATGGCAGAGAGATCAATTAAGGATCTTAGGTAAGATGGACAGAATAATTGGGAGGTTTCACTGTGCAAATGCATACTTTCCCTTGCCAGGTACTGCAAGTTTAATATGCATAGAAAACATCATGTGTGAGAGTGTACCACGGGGAGAACGTGGGCGTGCTGACAACATCTGAGCTGTTAATCAAAAGAGAGAGGTAGTTTTGTCAGCCGTAATTACCCACGAGTGAAAAGCAGCTGGAAGCGAGGGTGAGGGATATGGGAAACAGACACCTTTCTAGGAGAAGCACTGCAGAATGAGGTCAGTCAGGAGCTGTCACCAGTGAAAAGCAGAGGAAGGAGAGGTACAGTGTGTCGGAACGGAAGCCTGTGCTTCCTGTCACATGAATCTTTGATTGTGCTTGTTCATCTTGGCACCGCGACATCGCCAAGCTGGCATAGCCGAGGCCAGCTTATCCCACGAGAGCCTCATTACCCACAATCCCCGACGAAGATGTATCATCAGTTGAAATGCCACTGGTTCTCTTACTCCCCACCTCCCTCCTTCTCCTCCCTGTGTTTCTGCTTCGCTGGTCAGGCGGGCGAAGCTGTCGCTCGGGAGTATCGCACAGATGTTCGGTGAGGAAGAAGAAAGCAACAAGAACGGAAAAATAGACATGATCCCCCAGTAGAAAGATACATTTCATGGGCTGGCTGAGGCTGTTGTTGTTGTCACCGCTGATGTGTAAAACAGGGAAGAGATGGAGTCGAGTGTCGTTTGACTCTCGTTCGCTTCTGATTAACAGGCCCCTCGAGCAGCTGAGACCACTGGTGCAAAATGAGCTCCAACTGAGACCTCGGAGTTGCCAAGGCCATTATTTGGTTTGAACCACAATTTCAAATTAAGGCAGAAAATCGCATTAAATGTGTTTTCGTTTATTTATTTTTTTTGTTTTGCTTTGCTTAATCACAACATAAACCTATAGTAGAAGCAACCTTGAAAGTGCAATTATGTTTAATTTTACTCATATTTCTAATTATTATAATCTTATTGCCAGTGTCTAGCAACATGAAATAGATATCTACAGTTTGTTTTTGATTCATTAACTCTAACAATCATGTATAGGTAGGTAGGTAACACATGTTTTTCCTACCTTCCTCTTCTTTCTGGCACTGACTGCCGCCTACACATGACCAGTCTGTTGCACTGATTTCCTCAGTTCTTGGATTGTTTATGATGTTTGTCTTTTGCAAACATTGCAGTTTGGTAAACTGCCCAATTCTGGTGTATTGTATAGACTTGTCAAGGTAAATGACCGATGCCGTATACAAATGGTTATGTGAAATGTTTGAGTTGTAAAGACTGGATAATAGGAAAAACACTGGAATTCTCCTATATGAATCTCCACCATTTTTCTGTCCAAATACTAATGTTACTATGAATGGTTTTTAATTAAAGCTTTTGTAGTAACAGGCCTTGGCCCAAGAAATAAGTGATTGCATTTCTGAAGTGTGCTGTGTTTTCTTTGAGTTCAGTGCACTGCTGAGCTCCCTCAGCCACTGTACCATTGACATTTAATCAGATCTGTGTTTTTTCCAGACACGTCTACCACAAACTTGATTTAGCAGCCACAGAGATGATATGACGTGCGCGAGGTGAGGCAGTGCGTGAATGGGAAAGAGGCCGCTTCATTCCGATTGTTGTTCATTTCTTGTGCAGCGGCGGCTGAGCTCAACAAAGAGGGAACTGGGAGAAAGTTGTGCGGGGGGGGGGTTGCAGCTGCAGTAGCCATGTGCAAAAGCAACATTTCACACAGTCACGCCTCTCATTCCCCTGCTGCATTACCAGCTCTACCCCTTCAATTTTGCTTCAAGGTTCTTTTAACATTAAAAAAA
>KV751369.1:956827-977391 GCA_001698575.1 Mola mola | reverse complement strand
AAGCTCACAGCTCTGACAGTGAAAAACAGTGGAAAAGAAAAGCGGTATCACTCCCCCACTCAACTCTCCCTGTGACATTCGGAGAGGTATTTACCATGTAAAGATCTTGACATTTAGCCGCGCGCTCTAATAACGTCCTGAAATATGAATAAGAGTGCAGAGAGTGGAGAGGAGCCCCGCAGAGCTTTTGTTAACAGGTATTGATTGATGCTGCGGGGGGAGGAAGAGGAAGGCGAGAGCGCCATGGGGAGCCACTTTCACTGATGATCTGTTAACCTTGTCAAAAGATCTCGCCTGCTACCTCAGACTGGCCGAGGGCGTTCTCACTGGCCATCAGAGAGTCTGTGATTTCCTTAGCAGCGCCAAACTCCAGCCCCAAGCATAATTCACCTTAGTCGGAGGATGCTAGACAGTGGAATCGATATTTAGAGGCAGCGGGGACCGTGCTGCAGTGAGGTAGGAACAAATCACTGAAATCCTTAAAGATCGGCTGATGGCGTCCCCATCTGAGCATGTCCGCCTCTGTTTAAGTCTTTAAACAACAACAGGCTCATTACTGCAATGCAACATGCTCTTTCTTAAGCTTATTTATGGAAGTCCTTTATATTGACAGGATGAGAATTGTTACGCAGTCATCCTCAATGCTCAGTCTTACCAGCAGTGTTTTTATGCTGTGGTGACTTGACATACGCTTTGATTATGGGTTTTCACCGGAAGGTAAACCGAACGGCCTTGTTTTAAAGTGAACTGAGCTAAATTGAATTCATCTGCGAGCCAGACTTCATTGAACTGTTTATGACGGCATCAGGAAGTTAAACCAGGAACCAGGACGGATCTTTTTCTAACCGTAGAGCAGATCAAATATGGAATATTAAATAATTCCTATCTTATAATGCTAGTTTGTACTTGGTAAGGGTTTTGAAAGTCAGCTAGTTCTGTGTTTACTAAAATAAGACAATAGTTCATGCTAATAATTGGTTGTTGTGATTACATTTGCAAATGAGAAGAAGAGCACTCAGTAAATTCCCCTTAAAATCCCAATGCAGTCAACGTTTAACCCATAACAAAACTCAATTCATAAAATTACACATTTTGATTTCACTTTTTATGGAAAAAAAAATCCCTTCTCAGCCGTAAAAGTTCTTGGTTCTTCAGAATGTTTGGCACCGCCCTGTCACTGCTCACTGCTCTGCGCCTCGCCTGCAGCTGGAGTGAGCCGGAGTTTAGCAGCTGTCATCTTCGGACTAGTTTACTATACGCTGCACAGTGGCATGCACAAACATTCGTAGAAATTCAGCCACGCAGACACAGCCAGTGATGGATTCCCAGGAGGAAGAGGAAGAGCTGCTTGTACAAGGTCGCTTTGAAGCAAAGATGCAAAAGAATGGTAAGTTTCATTTCTACAACATAAAGCCCCACCCGCAACAGCTTGTCAGGTTAATGCTTTACTTTTTCGATGTAGAAGCCGCAGGCTGGATTAATCCTTTGGAGACTGTTATTGGTGGATTGCAGAAGGAAAGCAAAAATCCTCAGCTGTGATGTTTACTGCTCAGTGCTACTGTAATGCTTTTGGATTTGCAAGGAGAAAGAAGAATATAGAAGAACAGTTTTGTTGAGAGAACATCTGGCAGGGCGTGCCTTGTGTCACAATTTGTGTGTTAATCGTATGTATATATATATATATATATATGCATAGTAACTAACAATCAAAATGGCCTTCACCTGCAAAGAAAAAGGATAAAACATAAAAAAAAGGAGTGAAAATCACTCCAAGTGTCTACAAAGGTGAGTCTAAATTGCGGTGTGAAAGGTGTGAATGTGAGCATTGTTGTCTATCGCTCCGTATCAGCTCGGGGACAGGCTGGCGACCTGTTCGGTGTGCTCTGCCGCTCACTCAGCGTCACCCTGGGAATCGACTCCTGTCCGGCCCCATCCTTCCAAATGATGAGCTGTTTTTAGATAATGAATGGATCAATGGACGGTATCTCGCAGTGAGGCAGATTCCCCTGACTTTTGAGTGTAGGGCTTTAATTAAGACATAACGCAGCCCAAGAATAAAAGCTGATCTTTATGATTGCTGCGATAATGATGAACCGTAGGGAATTCGAAATGAGCGCATATTTTTTTACTGTATTTCATTCGAAGTATTCAGGAGATCAAAATGAGTGCATACATGAATAAATCTTATTTTAATGGCATATTTTGTCGCACAGAGTGGCTCTGACTAATTTTGCCTTCCATGAAACTAAAAATCAGTTTAAAGTAATTACATGGGATTGTTTTTAATGGAAGACAAACGGCTTACCGCAGGCTGCAGCTGAATCAATACTTTACTAGAGCCTGAAACTGTGCTGCATCATTTGCTGAAATTGCCACCATTGATTGGTTACCATTAGTCATTTTAATTCAATTTTAAATGACTGTAAGGATGGATGGAAACCTGACTGGGACTCTGTTTTTGGCTGTATTATATATTTCTGTTCTTTCGAAGTGCATTGAAGAGGAGCTGCAGAAGAAGTAAATTTAATCCCCGGAGCATTACTGAATAAACCTAAGTAATGAGTGAGCTCCGGTTTTGCAGGAGTCACTGTAATGTAATGACAATACTGTGACAGTTTGATTTGCTAAACTGCAGTTGAATGTGTCAAAAACTTCCTTCATTAACAGACGTGTCTGCTCGGCTGAAATACTTCTGCATAGCTCAACTTCGGTCCAAAGTTCTACCATCTTGGCTGAAAAAAGTATGAGATTGGATCGGTCGGATATAAGGTCACACACTCAAGTTAAATGCTGTGCTAATGAGAATCATGCCATTGACCACCCACACGCTGTTGACTCTCAAGGGCTTATTGATTTTTCTGTTCGGACAAGAACTTTCCTCCTCTGACCACTCAGCGACCTTCTATGCTCAATGTTTTTCTTGATCCCCCTCTTATCTTTTAATATTTTCCTCTTTTTTTTCTTTATTTCTTCAATAAACTTTTTCAGACATGACAGCCATCCATGATTTCTTGTGTTCTCTGCTGGACTTAGGGAGGATTTCAGATAATAAAGAGCTGCTGTGTCAGTGCTTGTCACTGACAGTGTGTTCAATCTAAGATCACCTGGAGGGCAACTGGACTTATAGCAGCACTGCTGCTCGTTGCAGAGAATACACATCCTCTTCCACCGGAGCCTCTGTAACACTCTGACCTCTGACTTCCAATGAAATGTAAATGAAGGGACCATAAAAACCCCACAATTTAGTTAAAACTCTATTGCCTGCTGTCTTTTGAATAATGTCTCAGTAGCTAGTGATGGTCAGATTAAACCTAAGACTTTTAGTGGTGTTTTTCCTACCTTTCTCTACTTCCTGCTGCCAACGGTGCACCCAAAGCAAAATTTACATGAAGTTGTTTGTCTTTTGCAAAAATCAGAAAATGTCCAGAAACAGAGCGAGTTGGACAATTGAATGGTTTTGTCTGGGGTACGCCGTCAGCAACGAGGAGGAAGGAAAGGGTAGGACAAACAGTGACTGCACATTCATTTTGTAACGCATCTTTACAGGGTGTAGGCATCTACACCACGTTACCAGACACTTGGAATAATGAAACTAGCTAGTCATGAAAAAGATATATTTCTGACGTTTCCATTTGCGCTGTGCGATTGCACTGTACCGCCTTTTCAAGGTAAACCACCCTAGCATTAAAACTTAAATACTGGATTCATTAAACATAACGTACTTATAGATACAGAACATATAATGTGTGTACTTTGTGAAAGTATGGATGTCAAGAAACGACAAATAATGTTTAGGTTACATATTCTTCAACGTCGACTTTCCAAAACTTGAAGACTGAGCAATCATGTCACGATTAGTTTTCATTATGATTTTATCTATTTTCATGCAACATTGGGGTCATTTAGAGGTCATGTTATATACTGTGTATACTATCTATCTATCTATATATATATATGTTTTTTTTTTTTAACATAAATACAAAGTTGAGGTTCTCAAACTTAGTTAGCACACAACTTTATCAAGTCACCTTGGTGTCGCCGGCGTGTGTTTGTGTGTTTGTGTGTTTTGCTGTGACAGCCTGATTTACAGGCCGCTGGTGTGTTTAATGGAGCTGATGAAGCAATAATCGCTCATCCTTCTTGCCTTCTACCCTTTCTGCCTGTGCCTGATACTACCAGTCATCTCTTAACACACACACACACACACACACACACACACACACACACACACACACACACACACACACACAAACAGCCATCGATGTGATGCAATAAGGTGGTCACACATATAGTCCAAATTCTCCCCACACACACAAATCCAGCTTTCCGGGGGATAATCCAATGACAGCCAATTTACTGGAGGGATAAACTTTTTTTTTTTTATTCCATTCTTTATTTATCCATCACTTCTGCTTTTACCAGGCAATTTTTTAGGTGGTCAGCTGCTGGACGGAAGTATTAACTTAGACTTCAATTACCATGCCTCCTACTCTCTCCCCAATCTCCTGCTCCACCGCTGCCCCTCATACTTTTCAGATTAGGCTGCCCCCTCGAAAAAAAAAAAAAAACAGGGTCCAGTGTAATCATGAAAGTGTCACATTTCAGCTGAGAGAGGAAGGAACGGTGGCTTCGGGGTCACTCTAATATTCTCAAGTCTTCACTCTCACTTTTATTCACCTTTTCTTGTATTTCTCTCTACCTCTTCCTGTCCTGAGCTTTCTTCACCCCTTTATCGTCTTTTCCCTCACTCACGCTCGCCCTCCTTTGTTTGCTTCCAGCCCGCATCGCGCCCTCTTACCACTTGCCTTCCTCTTGATTTCGTCCTCTCTTTCTCCTCTCCTCCGTCTCTCGCCAGCCTCGTCATGCCTCCCTCTCTCCCTCTCCCTCTGACAGTGGTTCAATAAGCAGTGCCTCCAGAGTGGTCTTGCTCAGTCAGCGGCCAATTACCCAGTCACACTACCTGTCCTCTGGGACGGACAGGATTAGCAGGATCTGTCGTCCAACCACACACACTCTCAGATTCAGACACCTGTCACTTAGACATAGGCATAAGACCTATGGGTCCTTTTTTTTTTTTTTTTTTTTTGCGTGCGATTTAGAAAACTAAAAAAGCTCAGGCTCCAGCACCTCCTCCTCCAGCAGGCAATTTGATACTTCGTTGAAAAATGCAATGAATTGTACGCTGTATCAAATGCAGAAAGGCAAGTGCGACCGGGGGCAGGTGGCCGGTGTGGGATGCGGTAACCAGCAGAGCAATGTGATGAGGTGTCAGATCCCAACTGAGGCTGTTTTTTTTGTGTAAGGGCCACTCAGCATTTCACTTCTACACGGTCCTTTCAATGCTGGGATGTGAGCTTTACGTAGTCACTCTGAAATGATGGCCCAGTACCACAGAGATTGGAACTAGGAACACATTCCATAAATGTGCAACATCTTTAAATAAATCATTGATGTTTAAAGTTATCTGACTTGTCAGATCTATCTTTCATATTTCCTATCAAGGTGCTTTCCTCCTGTCAATACTATTGCACTGGAACACACCAGAGAGACTTTGGTAGACTGCCAGCTGGTATAGCCTTTTCATAAGCGCTGCCTCCAGTCATTTTAATGAGAGAAACGTTGAAGAAAGGGAAGCTGCGATGAAAGTGGCAGTAGGACTAAGAAGCAGTTACCATCCGCACGAACACGCAGAGAATTTGCTCCACTGCTCCGAGTTCACTGTGTTGAACTGTGTTGAACTGTGTTGAACGCTGCTTTGCGTTGGCCAATCTGATAAAAGAGGGCAGCAACCCAGAAATACGAGCCTTCAGGGAAGCAAACGTGAAGGAGCTGATGATATCGCTTGACGCGTATAAACAACCAGAATACAAACTGGGCATGGGACAACATTTCCACCAAACTGGGGATGACAGGCAAAAAACTTGTAGAGCATGTAGAAATCGTTGGTATCTTAAATTTTCTTCCCACAGCTGACTGAAAATGTACTGCTGATGCAGGTCAATTTTCCACCTTTATACTAGTGGTGGATATAAACATTATGTAGAGGATAACGACCTCCAAATCTTTGTATTTGCAAGTCCTGTTAGTAATGTTATCAATGAAATCATGTAAAAGTGTGAACAAGAGCACAACCCGGATGAATGTTTCTTTCCTCTGTGGGTCACACCAGGTCGTTTGATAGGCCATCACCCCGATAAGATTTCTAGCAGGCTAAATATCAACATAAATCTGCAACAAATACAAAGGGAAGACCATAGACAGTATTTGAGGTGGAAACCTGGAAGAGGAATACGACACAAACATTTTACGTGTGCCAAATCCAATGTTTCACTCATTTTCATTCTCTTTTCCCCAGAAAAAACAACAATGCTTGTTTTTGCCAAATAAGCCAGTTGAGTATTTGGATCTAGAAATAACTGCAAGACACTTCATCATGAATTGACAAATTGACTTATTAAAATGATGACAAAAGACCCCTGATCACAAGACATCAAGTCAAGCAGTGTGAATTTTGCATTACATGGCTTCATTATGTCCCAAACCTTTAGTCTGTTGGTCTAATTTGACAGCAATGGTCAGTGTATGTACAGTTTAAGGGCCAATAATATAATATATAACTGCATAATTATACTGTAGGTAGTAGTTTTTCTTTATTTTTTATCTCAGTTTTATTAAAATTGAGACTGCCTCTTTAAATAATGTGTCTGTGGTTAAGCACAGGCCCAGTCTTCATCACAGAAACAATCATTAGCCTGTCTCCAGTGTAACACATTATTCATGCACCTCAACCTTCCCTGAAATAACACTTGTGTCATTATTATCATAACATTATCACATTTTGTCTGAAGGAGAGAAGAATTGCATGCATTGCTGGGGTTTAACCTCATCCACTCACGCAGATCCACAGGCGGTCCGTCATTCAAGCAGATGGTGTGCAGCCAAGCTTTACTCAGACTTCGATTTGAATTCCAGTCAAGATCCAAACGTTTCCAAAAGATACCAAGCATGCCAGGCCAAATTAGAGCGAAATGTGTTTGTATTTTAGCAGCCATGTGCACAAATGTTTCCTCGAGTTTTTTTTTTTTTCGCTGTTCAGCATTTGCAGAGTGTGTTTTTTCTAGCTTTGAGATGGAATTAAAGACCAAATTCCAGACCCTGGCAACAACATTTAGTCCATGAAAAAAGGGCCATGTCTGTTCTCCTTAAAGACATGAACAAAGTTTGCCCTCTTTGTTCAACCTGACAGTTCCATCAATTATGTGACTGTCAGGACTTTCTGCAATAATTGTCAGAGTTTAATGTGAAGCAGCATAAACCCGGAAAGAAAATTTGAGGGTAGGTTTATCCATGTTATTGCTGCAGTCCATTACGTTTGGTCCTCAGAAGCTGAATAATAATGACTCGTGATCACCTGGTCTGTCAACAAGCAGGACTGACCAACAACTAAACTGTGAGTGCCAAAGGATCAATCTTCGCAATGTTCTGATTTTTACTTCAGCTGTCAAAATTTTAATTTATCCAATACTTCGATTCATGACCAAACATCTCAAAAGCTTTATTTAGCTGTACAGTCCTTTATGTTTTGACTAATTAGCATTGATTAGCATGCTAATGTGCTGAATAAAGTTAAAAATGATACCTGCTTAACATCAGCACGGTGTTCAGTATCATCCCTGATGTTGGCATTTGGCTTTTCTGTCATAAAGCTGCTGGCATAACTGTAGTTTTTCAAATAATTTCTGCTGGATCTCACAGAATTGCCCCCCAAAGGTTTGAGTCACTCCGTCCCTTACAAACCATACAGGAGTTTTTTGTTTTTTTTTCCTTTTTTTTTGTCTGCCCCCTGTCAGATTGCTCCCTGCCACAGTGAGAAATGAGGCTGTAAATGATCTGAGGAAGAGCTGGATTCCTAGCCTCTCTCGCAAAATCCCTCTGCGGACTCTTTTGAACTTGCAGACGTCCGAGGACCGGCTTATCCAGCCACTTCAAAGACGCTGGAGGCCGCATGTTACATCAGGGCAGCGGTAACCACTGACGTGCTCCCTGCATGAGTGGAAACAGAGAGGAATGTCCTCTAATCTCAGCCCTGCAGAGAGAGGCTTTCAAGTAAGGCTGGCACTTTCCCTCTCTGGGAGGAAAAAAAAAATATACTCGCAGGTTTTCCAGCAGGTAAGTGGCACCCTGCCTTTTGTCACCTCAAGGATCCTATAGAGAGAGATCCTACAAATCCCTGAGGTTCGCCTGACACAGATGGAGGGTTTTTTTCTTCTTCTTTTTGTGGAATTAATCCAAGCACTATTATTTGAATCTTTAGACGATCTTGATTTTCTGTCAAAGCTGTCTAACACTCTGTAGACTGTAAGTATTCCATTTTCAGCTCACATTTGGAATCGAATAATTAAAGTTAATAGCACCTCAGTTCGACTGAAGCACATTGAGCACACAGAATATTGGGATCAATATTACCTTATTTGAACTATTATGTCCCTTAAAAGTGTGATTTTGGTGATGTCCGCACTTTTAAATGACTATCACCAAGTCAAAAAGGCATAACAGGCATATCTGACAGCCTCTCATCTATAATCATCTTATTGCTCCGTAGGGGGAAAAAATGTAGCACCCTACTGCAGCAAATGGGAGCCAAACAGCCTCAAAATTACTATCATTCACTACCTCTCCTGTAGAAAAGCCTTTTTTGATAGTGACTGAATCAATGGGATGTATCTGAGTAATTAAGTGAATTATGGTTTGGCAGATCTATAAACTTGGTTGAGAAAACTTTGCTGTATGGATTCCTCCCTAATTACAAAGGAGTGCTGGACAGAAAAAGCCCTTCCTTTCATCCTCAACCTTGGTGTAGTCTAGATTAAGCAGCTGTAAACCTGGAATTAACCCGGCGATCGACCCCGAGAGCCAGGAGTTTATTTCCATGCTCCGACTGCTTTACTCGATCCATATTCATACCATTCCTTGGGAAAGGGTAGTTTGGATTTAGTGAGATGAGAAAATGATGCAAGATGGGAAAAAGATGCAAGATAACGCATTGTTGAATCAATGAGGATATATAAGATTAGAGGAAACTGAAAGTCACAAGGAAATATGTGGCCTTGAATTTCAGGAAAATAACCAAACAGAATCAATTTCTTCCCTCTATATTACTATCTAAACAAGCTTAAATCTAAATGTATTATTTAAATTACTTTAATTTAAAATAATATTTCCAAAATTATAGGATTTCAGTATGAAATTTTGCTTCCTACAAATAAAATTTTATCTCTCTATATAATACCAAAAAATATAAAATATTGATCAACCATGTTTTCCCTACTGTATGTGCTCATAGCCACAAAGTATGAGGCTTGGGCATTGTTTCACAGCCTTCATATTATGGAAAAAGTGTGATCTTAAATATGGAAAAAAGTCATCAGTGATTTGAAGCCTGATTTGATCGCGATGTGTATTCTTTGTGTGGCGATTATTTTGTGTGTGTAACATATGTCTGTCTTGTACAGGAATCCCAATTGGGATGGACCAAACATATTGGCATGACATCGAATTAAAAATACATTTATCTAATGCTTCCCAGCCACCGTGTCCTGTTCATTCCTGGTTTTAGTTATATCGTTCCGTAACTCAGGGATCCTTGTAATAATGGTACACTGTGACAAATCGGGGATTCTCTTGAATGTGTATGAATGTACAGTATGTTTGTCAATGTATTGGTTTATTTTTCATATTGTTTTTGTACTGCCATGCCTCAAATGATTTTCATTGAATAAAAGTTTTACCATGCAAATAATAAAGTTGTAAAATAAATTTCACATGCTCTCAGGATCTGGAAAATTAAGTAACCCCTCCAAGAACAGAGCACCAATCAACCAGCACGGTCGCCATGGCAACAGTCTACCAATCAAACGACGGAGCGGCTAGCAATGTTGCTGCTGATGGGTGGCGCCTGACGAAAAGCAGGCGATCATTACCTGTAGCCTCTTTCTTTTGTATCACGGGCAATCAAAGTCTCTTTACCGTCTGCAAAATGCGGGGGGCCTTTTCTTTCCCAGAAAGTAATCAAGCTCGGATTGTGAAAGAAGCGCAGCTTGACGCTCCGTCCGCTCTCTCCTCCTTGTCATCGATCGGAGCTGCTTTCTCTCTCTTGGTCAAGGGAAATAACATCCTGAGTCTCACAGCAACACTTCTGCAGTGAGACACTGTCATCACTAAAAACCTTCGCTCATGAAGAGAGATTCAAATTAAAGTATGAAAGTATTTTCACCACTCCCGGGTGCTTCATCTTCCTCCAAATGTATGAGGTAGAAGTTTCAATAACGTGTCCAACAGGGTGACGGAGACCAATTTTTTGACTGAGGCATTTCTCTCACAATGCCATTTTTGCCTCATTGAAGCGCTCATTTCTCAGACAGTTGCACTCATTTTTTAGTCGGGGGCAAAGCCTGAGCCTTTGGTCTGCGTGGTAGGAACATCTCGTGGATGTTACAGTCAGGCGCTCCTCTGACCCGATTTTGCTATGCAAATCAAAGTCGGATCAATCTGGGATTGTCTGACGAATTAATTATGTAGTAATTGTTCTGGTCTAGACCACCGCTCCACTGTATGAAAGAAGCTCTTTGTCACTTTCCACTGGTGATTGTCAATCAAAAAACCCAATTATCATTCTCAGAGGGGCAATTTCGATCTCTATTTTATTCTGTGCCCCTACAAATGTATGATCAAGCCCACACAGCCTGCTCCCTTCTCACACAACCCACCCTAAACTGTAAGCTGGCATTGAAACCATTAAACAGGTTACCATGGGTTAAGTGAAGAGGCAGGACTGTTATGCATTTGCAATTAGCGCATTTGCATACCTTAATTAAGTGTGTTTGGTTGATGGATTGTCATGAGGTCTCCCATCACCACCTGTCACTGTCACACACAGTCAAATGTAACAATAACAGAGGAGCAGTGGACATGCACGCATGACCATACATAACAACAGATCTGCATTTGTGAACTTTTTTTTTTCTCCCTTCTGATGACTTAACTTGCACTTGAAAGTGAGCCCACTCATAATGACCCGGGACCCAGAGTCCCCACGATTTACAGGGTCATGTGACAGCAACACGCCTCGGTTTTCTCCCACTGAAGTCAGGTCAGGCACATTTGTTGTGGAATCTGGAAAAGATAAAGATTGTCTGTTCCAGCTTTTCAAAAATCCAGTTTTTCTTTGTTATTTATGAACGCAAATGAAGAGTTTGGTGGTCCTTAACTGTTGGTTGGGGTAAAAAATTGATTTGAAGACTTCAAAATGGGCAATGACAAAAAAAATCCAATGACCATTTTTCACTATGTTTTGATTATAGAAAAAAAATGTAATTGAGGAAATTATTAAACTGATTAATCAATGATAAAATAAATGGTTGGTACAACTTTTTTGAAGTCATGCCTTTTTTGACTTTTTCACTCTTTGCCCTTTGACCTCTCAGGCTGCAACCAATTGGACAGCCCCGCCTGCTTTTCATAAAATCCAGGTTGCTTGCTCGCAGTGGTGTCACTGACCTGAGCTTAGATCCTTTGTCCCAGGCAAACAGGCTAAAAGGATTAGTTCCCTTATTTCAGAGGGTAATGTGTCAAAACTTCACCAGAATAAATATAAATAGATAGATAAGCCGACATTTTATTACCAGAATAATACTAATTTACATTTATTGCAATTTAGGTTTCTTTACGTTTCAACAATTGATGCATCTCCACCTTTGAACCATTGTACAAAAATGAAATGACAAAAAACATCTTCGGTAGAAATTTATTTGTCGTTTCTTTATTTGGAGAGCCCACATTTTGGTCGTCTTTATATACCTACTATGGTTATATCTTTATGTTCCAATTTTCACATTTCTGTTGTGATGCTGCATTTGCTGCAGAAATAGATCATGTTTTGGTTTAAAATACTTGCTTGTCACTGCTAACAACACTGGTAAATATCCAGTCGTCTCGTTTAAAATGTCTCGTTTGTCAGTGAGATTTAAAAGAATGTCGTCATTGGACATTAGGACCTACACAGGGAAAAAATGTACCATTTTAAAGCCATTAAACTACCTAGCCTCACCACCATTTCCTCCACTTTCTCCTCATTTCCCCTGGATGTCTCACTCAGCCCTCTCTTCAATTTACCTTTTCAAACGGTTGCCTCTGCCTTGCTTGCTTTTCTTGCCAATATAGCTCCCTAATTGTCCAAATCAATGTTTAGCAGGCTCTCTCACTGTCATTAGGTGGAAAATGAGGTTATGTGGCAGTTGCCATGGTTTCGAGGCAGCAGATTTCTAAAAAAGATCTCCAGCAACGCCAAAGACTGAAATGGTATAGAGAAATTTAAATTAAATGAACTTTTGTCTCAATGTGGATATTAATTACCCACTGATTGTCTCAGACAGAAGGAACAGGGAGACTGGAGAACGCAGAGGGAACAAATGAGTGGGTGAGTAAATGGGTAGAAAACAGGGTTTATGTGCCAAAGTGCTAATTTCATTCATTAAGGAATGTGTGTGAGTATGTGTGCCGGAGAGAAAGCGTGATGTTGCTACCTGCTTTGTGAATATCAAGTAAATTCTCACCCTTTAAAGAGCATGGTAGAAAGAGCGAGCGTTGTGTCTTATTAAACTCCAAGCTTCAGCTGAGAGAAATCTAATCAGTTTAATTAGGCGTGTGCAACAGTCTAGTATGGACTCATTTCTCCTTTGTGACTTCCTCGCTGAAAATAGTGAGAAAAGAGTGTGAAAATATGTGCTAATGCGTTGATGTAATCAACAACTCTACATTCCTGCCGCTGACTGCAATAACTTCTAGTCTGGTTTATGATCTCCTGTCCAGCGGTAGATATAATAACTCCTTCCATGTTTGTTTTTCAAAGGAGCTGCTCCAACACTAAATGATTAACAGAAGACTGACTGCTTGATGTGAAAGTCAGTACCTGGCTCTTCATTTAAAGAAAAGGACACATTCCCAGGAAAAAAAAAAATTCCTCCCTTGCCCTCTGTGGGCGGTCTTGTGTCTCCTTTCAAGCTCAGGTCTTCTACCAGAGGCCGAAAGCCTGAGGGTCCTGTGCAGTATCTTAGCTGTTCCTAGGATTTCACTCTTCTGAACGGAGATCTCAGATGTTATTCCTGGGATTTGTTGGAGCCACTCTCCCAGTTTAGGGGTCACAGCCCCGAGTGCTCTATCACCTCTGGTACCACTGATGCCTTTACACCCACATCCTTTCCAGCTCCTCTTTCAGCCCTTGTTATTTCTCAAGTTTCTTGTGTTCCTTCTTCCTGAGGTTGCTATCACTTGGGATTGCGACATCTAGGGCTACCACCTTCTTTTACTACTTGTCAACAACCACGATATCTGGTTGATTAGCCACCACCATCTTATCGATCTGGATCTGGAAGTCCCACAGGATTTTAGCTTGGTCGTTCTCAATCACCTTTGGCGTGTTGTCCAATTTGATCCTGGAACCTCCAGCCCATACTCAGCACAGATGTTTTTGTATATTAGCCAGTGACCTGGTTGTGATTCCAAGTATGCATTACCTGCCTGAATCTTGCACCCAGCTGTTATGTGCTACACTGTCTCAGGAGCATCTTTGCACAGTCTGCATCTTTGGTCCTGTCTGGTGTGTTAGACCTCGGCCTCTATAGATCTTGTGTTAAAGGCCTGTTCTTGTGCTGCTATGATCATTGCCTCTGTGCCGTCCCTGAGACCAGCTGTCTCCAGCCACTGGTGTGTTTTATTGATATCAGCCACTTCCTCTATCTGTTGGTGGTACATCCCGTGCAGGGGCTTGTCCCTCCACGATGGTCTCTCTTCTTCTTCCTTCTTCTTCCTTGGGGGCCACCTTCCTGATGTATTCCTGGATCTTGGTTGTTTCATTTTGGATAGTGGCTCTGACGCTCACTAATCCTCGGCCTCCCTCTTTCTGCTTTGTGTACAGCCTCAGGGTGCTGGACTTGAGGTGAAACCCTCCATGCATGGTGAGGAGCTACTTTGTCTTGATATCTGTGGCTTCTATCTCCTCCTTTGGCCAGGTTATTATACCAGCAGGGTATCTGATGACGGTCATACGTGTTGATGGCTCGGATCTTGTTTTGACCATTCAGTTGACTTTTCAAGTCCTGTCTTACTCTACGTAGGTAATTTGGCTGTGGCTGACTTCCTTGCAGCCTCTTCATGATTCCCATTTGCCTGCGGGATCCCAAGGTATTTGTAGCTGTCCTGAACATCGGCTATGTTGCCTTCTGGTAGTTCAACACCTTCAGTTATGTATATATATGAGATGAACCAGCGGCTAAAAGACGCAAACAAGCTTGAGTATTTCCTTGGTCACTTGTCCAATATGAACAATCACTAGGAAACTCAGGACAGGTCTCAAAGTGTTTATCTGAATAACCTTAAAACTTGTAGTAACAGTTGTCCGGACTTTAGCTGGTAATACCGTATACTACATAGTCACCACGTTGGTTAATTGGGCTGAGGAACATCAAATAGTTCAACTTCCTCCTACACATATAATTGTGCACACTTTTACACTGGGTTGCAGTTTATTTATCTATTTATTACCAAAAAAATCCACAAGGGAGTGGACTTCCAGCAGTGCTTCACAAAGATCCTCCTCTGCAATTGTAGTGTAATAAGCTCAAAAGTACAATATGCATCTCTCCATGTCCACAGATCATGGTACTTGATGATGGTTGTTCTGATATGAATAACTGTGAATATTTTCATTCCGGCAACTTCGGCAATATTTGTAATTCACAGGCGAGCCTTCAGCTTTTTCGATTTGAGCTTTTCTGCCACTGCACACAAAAGAAATGCAATTTTGTGTCATGAAAATTATACTGGAGGTCTGAAATGAGATCCTCATGCAGACTGATAGTCATATTTTGTGACTGCAAACACTATCTCCCCTGCTCTGCTTGTGCAGCTTTGTGCACCCACATGCTCACAGAGTGATGGGCATGCTTTCATAGGTAATCCTTGCTACTGATTCAGGGCCTATAATTGTAAGCAGCCCAGCAGGAAGAGAAGCAAGTCTCAGCTATTGACTGGCTTCGGACTCACACTGAACTAAAACACAGGGGTGGTGGCACCACCGCTGAGAACATGTCAATTTTGCTCTTTAGAAAAGGGGCACTGCTTGAAGACTGAAAGCAAATCAACCCACTATCGACCCAGACAGGCCAACCCTGTAAATCGTACTCGCGGAGACGAACAAAACAACAAATAACAACTCTGGGTTGTTACTGACAGCCAGCACTTTTGGTTTGCGTGCCTTACTTCCAGACAAGCGTAAGATGGAAAAACGCTCAAAAGAGAAAGGCGTTACAACACATTGTGCACTCTGTCACAGGATTTAAGTTCAAAGACGACTTTAAAGTTCAGCCTTTAAGGTTCAGCCACTGAAACTGTGCTGCATTTATATCACCTATTGCTTAATACCACCACAGGTGGAGCAGGTGTAAAGAGCATGCCTCTCTATAAATAGAGGATGTTACATCACAGAGTTGGGAATATTGCGCAAACACTGAAGCAAGGCATTGTTGTCAAACTAGTCTGCTCTTGGCTCGGACAGCAACTCTTTTCTTCCATATGTGGAAGCAGATAAAAAACTCTCAATGTCATCTACTGATCTTATCATTCAAATACAATATGAAGAACTCTGGTTATGTGGTTTTACACAAAAAAAGGAAACAATGTACATAGGTAGCTACCTTGAACAAACTTCTCTATTCAGCAATATCACATGTTTTGCTGATGAAGAAGTGCATTATAATGAGAAACACTGTTTTGAGAGGCAAAAGAAGTTCAAGTTGTTTAACTGCTGTTTGACACATGACAGCGTGACGGATATAGGCCTCTTTAGAAACACTAAAACAATAAACAGACAATAACAGAAATGGCTGACACCCATGACAACCCTGACATTTTAGATTCTTTAAGACTGTAAAATCAGGCTTAGGTTAAAACATATTGGAGTTCTCCTTTAAATCTGGTATAATTTTCCGTTTAAAATGAAAGGGCAGAGTCACTGCAGGATGTGCTAATTAGAAATCATCCTGTTCTTTTTTTCTTTCCATCTCTCTATTTGCTTTTTCTCCTAATATCTTGCCATCCCCCCCAACACTCACTCTGTTTATTGAGGATGAGAGGAATGAGATGAAATAAGAGGCAAAGAGGCTTTTTTCCCCAGCCTTTCATTGTTCATTTCTGCACATTTCAGATGAATTAAAGTGGCGGTGGAAATAATTGCTTGCTCCAATTATGAATCCATCTCCTGCGGTAGCTTTCTGATTTGATGGGGAGGAAATCCCTGGGAGCGGTCCCAAAAGGTGAAGGAATAGGGCATGGGAGTGTGTCAGTAGCCATTAATATCCATAAAGACATTTTCAAAACATACCTAATGGCATAAAATGACAGACAATAACAGTTAGGTAATTAGAAGAGGTGATGTCTTTCTATCAGATGTACCGGGGAATAAGAAGAATAAGAATGTAAAGCATATTATAAATACAAAAACAAAAATTCAAATACTCCACGTATCGTTAAGCTCTGTGACTGACTCTCTTTGAGTGCTATATTGTTGGCCATCTTTCACTGTTATATATTTCAATTCCAAGCAAACAGGTTATTGAAATGCACTCTAGGCCAAAGCAAATTCCAAAAATTTGGGGACTTTTATATGAGCATGTTTATATTTTCAAAACTTGCAAGTCATTTTTAGCCAAGATGTTTGAAAATACATTTTCAACAAAACTGTATACTGATTCTTACTTTGCAGTTACCTCACAGTATTACATAAGTATAATTAATACTTAATTATTATTACTCATTAGGTAACTCCGGATCAAATCCTGTAGAATATTAGTCCCTTGAGTTGGATTTATGTAAAGGGATCAATGACGTTTCAATTTTCTGAGGACTGAGCAAGAATAAATGAATAAAAATATTACAAAATATAATTTTCTAAGTCACTCGACGCACTGAATATTTCTGGTATTTAAGACAATTTTTTTTGTTGAATAAGTTCAAAAAGTTTCAAAATTACACAGTCACAATGCTAAGCTACATTAATTTATCTATTTAATGCTTTAATGTATTTGTAGGACTATCTAATTGTCAGTTTTAGTTGTGCATTTCTTTTCTTCCTATTGGCTAACCTAGGTGAATTTTTTGATATAAAATACAACCAACAAACTAAAAACTTTATCAAACATTTACAACTTTTAACATGCGCAAGGGAATTTCTGTCTGAATTAATATTCATTTTACCTTAAGAAGTCATGTTTGAGTGACGCACTTTCGGTGGAATCGTGTTTTTTGGATTTTAATACATGTATCTATATTTTAATTATGCATTAATATAGCTTTTAAACTTGGATAAAGTCATGCTGGAGTGATCCAGTTCCAGTGGGAATGTAATGGTTTTCTTGTTGTTTGTTTTGTGTCTTTTAAATACATTTTTACATCGAATATAACCAACAAGAGTTTGAAACAGTTTGAAAAACGTCACTGTTGGATTTAAATATGACCAGAAAATGTATAACTCTGCATTAATAATCCTTTTAGACCCTGGATGAGGTGTGGAGTGTGTTGGAGTGATGCAGTTGCAGTGGGAATGCAATTTCCTGGAGTTTCAGGCTCGCAGTGATTTCTTCCGGGTTCCGCTCCCAGTTTGTTTTGTCTGGGTGTATCTACGGACAGCTCACCATGACAGAAACTCACCCCCCGCGGCTGTAGTTACTCCCTGCTCTCTGTTTTACGTGACGGTTTGACAGAAACGACGATGTTTCCCGAGGTTTCACACACCGGTTCAGTTCGGTGAAGACGCACAAGTACCTTCGTCGTGATTTCTTCATGACCCGAGACACCTGTTGCTCCGGTTTCGACGGACAGGTGCCGCTTTCTTCGTGTCAAACAGGGAGCAGCCGCTGAAAGTTCTTCATAACATTTCATAAACACCATCATTGCTAGAGACCATGAAAGTCACCGTGACTTTCGGGGACACAGCGGTGGTGGTTCCCTGCAAAGCTGAATGGACCGTGCGGGACTTAATGGAGCAAGCCACGCGGAGATATCGCAGGATTCTAGAGCAGGTAAAACACACACACACACACACACACACAAAAACCCTTAAATAACGAACTTTCCTTTACCACACACAAGGTCACGTAAAAGTGCCCAAATAAAACATAACATTCCACCCATTCTTTGCATTTTGAAAGAGACGTAAGTTGGCAGAGTTGTGGGTCACGTGACAGCGGTGTAGTTGTGACGTTCTCAACATGAGCTAGCTTGTTAGCCTAAACAATAAACTAAATGAATTTTAAAATGAGACCATGAATTATTTTGTGGCAAAAATCGAGTAAAGATTTTTTTTTTTTTTTTTTAACATTCGCGTGTAAAGCAATTTCAAGTTGCGTTTTTTTAGATGTTCTATTTTGTTTTTTTTAAATTGTCTTTAGTAGCCTCTAGTGCTAAATTAGCCTAAGAAATTTCAATAATATATTTCCTCTTTTGGTTGATCAAATATACCTCACCACATTTAAAAATTGATAAATAGTGGTATTTTGCGTGATCATTTTTTTTTTTTTTTTTTTTACTTTTACTATTGTTTTATTGTCATAGTACAGTATATGGTGAACTTAATATTTTAGCTGATCAACTTCAAGAGACCAGAATTCAATGTGGTTGCTCTCGGCCTCCATCCATAACAGATCTTAATATATCAAGTTTATTTCTGTTTTAATGGGAATCAACAGTCTTTTGGGGAAAATAAGAAGCAGATACAGATCACAGAGACTTTGTTCACTCAACACCCAAGAATCTAACCCCCCCCCCATATGTTTTTCTAAATCAGAGAGAAGTCAGATTTTTTTCAATATGTAACTTCAATCTGAATGGCCATATAACCCATATCAGAATTCAATGCAATTTTTTTTTTTTATCCCTCTAGGTTTTACATTTGGCATAAATATACACGGGCAAAAGGGTGGGTGGTAATAATTTCAGCACAGCTTTCCGTCTATTCAATCTTGACCTCAATATCATCTTCTGACACATTCTGCTACTCCCACTGTACAATTTTATATAAATTAAGTAATAAAGGCTCACATCTGTAGCCCCCATGTTTACTACCAACTTTGCCCACAGCATACGAAACTTTGAAACGCCACAAAGAAGATAACTAGAAAAAAACTGCAGTCCAGCCTGCAAAGCCTGCAGTTATTCCTGGTGTAGGGTGTTATTTTCCTGTGACTTGTGTTGTTTTGAAGGCCTCATGAAGATATGAACCCCTGTCTTTCTGCTCCCTGATGTTGCAATCATCGAGGCATAAATCATTCTGTCGAACTGACCTTTTATTTAGCAGCAGCGGTGTATGTGCATACTGCTGTAGCGTGATAGGGCGCTGATGTGCGCCTTGTCTTGGTGATGATGTGAGTGCCGCTGGCTGCAGCCTCGGCTGTCCACCTGCACAATAGATCCTTGTATACCTGTTTAAGCCCTGGTATCTCAGTGGGCAGGTGGAAGTTTGTTTGATGTCCTCAATGTGTCCGCAGTTGGGGATGTGCGCTGGGGACAGGAGGCTTTGTCCTGTGAGTGATTGGGGATTAGGATTGGTGACAGGCCTCCAGTTTTATCGGTTGACTCCCCCACCCCAGCCCCCCAACCATTACGCCCACGCTCCCTCCCCCTCAGCAAGGTGAGGGGCTGGCTTGTGGAAGTGAGAGGCTGCGGAGGCAGAGATGAGAGAGACTGATTTGGTGCTTGGATTGCTCAATGGATTGCTTCCAGAGACGGGGAGCACACAAACACCTTGAGGGCCACACGCACACACACATACATACACACACAGGAGCTCATCTTCGCTGGGTGTCCCCTGAACTGTCACATCCCTGCTCCACTGACAGCCACGGCCAGGCCCAATCTGCCCTGGGCTCCCTGTTGATTTTCAGCAACATGCTGAAATGCACAAGCTCAAGTAGGCTAAATGCCATGTGTGTCATTAGAATGCCCCAGCCCTTGATTGCTTTTCATAGTGCATGTTAATTAGGCTGTTGAGAGATGCTGACTCAGCAGTCTGTTGCCTGCTCTAAATTGAGACTGGGAGGACAGCACAGCTCTATAGCTACCAGAGAGACCTGAATAGATCTGACCGAATGTGCCGGCCTTTGCTGCCAGCTGAGTCCCCTTAGCACCCACATAAACCACACATGTCTCCAGTCCCCATCTTCACTGCTGACAGCAAGGAAAGTGTCAAAAACAAGTTTGTGTGTATGTTGCTTTATCGCCAAATAAAGGGTAAACAGGATTCCGAGCGATTTCACGGTGCATTTCAGAGATGGCATGTGGACCTTCTTAATTAGCAGTTTATTTTATCTTGGCCTCAGGTATGATTCTGCGTGTGTTCTATTGCTTTCACCTCTGCTGGTTGCGTAAACTGATAAAACCTTTATAACCAATGGCACACGGAAAATTACTGCTCATTACACTGTGTGATTTGTAACATATTTTTGTTTTTGCTTTTA
>KV751369.1:935181-953528 GCA_001698575.1 Mola mola | reverse complement strand
ATGTCTCTGCCTGTTTCCCTGCCCAATTTCAGTGCGCTACCGTGCAATCAAGTCACTCAGCCAAAAATCATTCAAATATATATTCCCCAGCTTTTATAACAATAAAAAAATGTATAAATTAATATATATTTATATACAGTAGTGTTTTTTTTAATGTTGTGTATTCTTCCACTTTAATAATATATGATATTAAATGAAGTAATATTCAGGGTGTCAGTAAGAGATGACAAAACAGGCTTTTGAACACAGTACTGTAATGCTAATGCTAGGGAGTAAATTGCATTGCTTGATTAAAAGTTAAACCACACTGTTTTTGTGTTTTTAAAATAAGTCCAAAAGTTTAATGGTATCCTGATGACAGACTGTTTTACAACTGCTTGTGTAGTTTATAGTTATTTATTTACGATGATTTAGTTATTCATTCATTCATTCATTCACCGTAGACAAGTCGCCAGTTCATCGCAGGGCTGACATATATAGACAAACAACCATCCACATTCACATTCACACCTATGGGCAATTTAGAGTGACCAGTTAACCTAACCCCCAGTTTGCATGTTTTTGGACTGTGGGAGGAAGCCGGAGTACCCGGAGAGAACCCAAGCAGACACAGGGAGAACATGCAAACTCCACACAGAAATGCCCTGACCCTGGAATCAAACCCAGGACCTTCTTGCTGTAAGGCAACAGTGCTAACCACTGCACCACTTATTATTTATTTATTTTTTTTTAAAAGGCTGTCAATTGTTAATTTTTACAGTATATTGGCATCTGCAAAAATTTAGCATTGATTGATGTGTTTATTATGTCATCTCCAGCAGGTGATACTCTCGTATTTCAGCAGAAAAGAGCTGAAATAGTAAATGTTAACAGTCAGCGCATAGTACCCAAATGAGGTTCAATAATGCCCCTGAACAGCGTTTAAATGCTGAGAAATGTCAAAGAAAACTGCTTGATTCATCGCTGAGGATGTAGGAGGCAACTAATAGCAATTCACACCTCATAACATCTCATAAACCTGGGTTACTTTTCCCCAGTCATCCATACTCTTTAACCTTTTGCTTTAATTTTTCCTCACTTTAACTACACCAACTTAATATCTGTAGAATTTCTCATTTTATCTAATTTTAATTTAATTTTCTAAGGATTTTTCCCTACCAAAAATACTCTCTTGGAGTTCTGCCTACAGAAATAATGGCATGCACACTCTGGTCATATACTAATAGAGACTCACTCACTACCTCTCTCACTGCTGATACTCTGATATATTTTTTGATATATATATATATATCGTATTGGGATATAGTTGTTCTATATAATATCTAGGCAAAAGTAATATTGCCTTCATGGTCAAGGAGAGCAGTAATGTTAGTAGTGTAGAAGTGGATAAATAAACAGGATAGCAGATGCACTGAGTAAAAAAAAAACCCTGAAAACAGCTTTAGAGCTTTGTGAGTTGTAAAAATTGAAATTTAATTAAAATCGCCATATGGCCAAGATGCTGAAGTTTTATTGATAAAGGCGAAAAGTGTTACAGACGACTCTAAATGAAGCATTGTGTTACTGTAGAGATGTCCCGGCCTGCAAATCATGCGGGAACTTGCTCTTTAAGACCCTGTAAAAAGTCACCTCATCATCGTTTCTTGTACATTTTCAGTCAAAAAAGAATCCAGTTATAATAATAATACTAGTTTATTGGTCTTACATAGCTCTTTTCCTGACACTCAAGGATAGGTAATGATGGGGAGATGGGGAGCTTGAGGGTTGATTGTAAGATTACTCTAATGTTGTTGGACCGCCGTCAGAAAATGCAATACATTTTTTTTTGTTTTTCCATTGGGAACTTTATGTTTAGGCTAATGTGAGGCCAGGGATTGCTGTGGTTAAAAACACTGATGCTTATACTCTTCCATCCCCACTTGATATATTTCTGTGACCTTCAGAAGTCATTTTGACCCTGACTCTCCGTGTCTGGCTAAGAACCACATAGATGCATCTGACTCAAAGACAGCACCTCAGCGACATGTTCGTTAAAGATTTTTTAAAAAATTTTAATTAATTTGGTCACTACTAAATCCACACCATCCTCTTGCAGCTGTCTATTGACACATTATTTTCAGGATCGAAGTGTGAAAAAGCACAGCCAACACCACCGCTGCAGCCTCACTGAATTTAGCTTCACTAATCACCTTCACTGCTCTCGAGTGGTGGCATGTTTGCTCACTATAGTGGCGGTGGGGGGGTGTCGCTTTAAAATGGTTGGGGGACTTAATTGTGTAATTTGCTGAGAATTTACTCATCTAACTGTCACAGTGATTCAGCTCCACTGTTTAATGACTGACTCCCGACTCTTTTTTTTTTTTTTTTTTGATTCCATGGAAGAGTTCGGGGTACAAGGAGGAATTACCAGGGATTTACAATGAGGGACCCGAGAAGAATTCTCTATAGATTATTTTTCCTCTGAAGTGTCATTCGTTCATCCCTCTTCATCTCAAGGTGGAAAGAAACTTCCTGTCTCAATACTAACACTACACTCTAAAGGCTTCCTAGAAGTGCATACATGTTGAAACTGCACTTTAGGGGTGGAAGTATGCAAGTATGCAAACTGAAACTGTTGAGAGCAGAATTGTGACAGCCCTGTAACACATCACTTATTATGTCACTTTTGTGACACTTTTATGTCACAAACACTGTTTGTATTCAGGAGACGAAACATTGCAAAACAGCAAAACAAAAAGCAAAACCAACAGCATTGTTCGCTATACTGCTGCTAAAAATTGATCAGATATTAGCCCCAGTGTATTGTCAGGAGATTTAGGAACTGCAGGAGAGGAAGGCTTAAACACTTGATTGAAATATTGATGCTGATACCCAACGACAGGTATATGAACTTTTTCTTTTATATTTCAGTTTACCTGGTGGTACGGCTAATGCGTGTCTCTAATAAAACAGCTGTAATGTGACACCACGTTTTGTACCGTCCTAGCAAGTTTACTGTTTCTTTACACACTATTGCCTTGTATTTTCAGGTGACTAAATGTGAATGGTAAATGGTAAATGTCCTGTATTTATATAGCACTTTTCTAGTTATTGTTGACCACTCCAAGCACCCTACACCACAGGTTTTGCATTCACCCATTCACAGACGCATTCATACATGGGTGGTAGTGATGACCTGGCAGGGTGCCACCTGCTCATCAGGAGCGTTAACCTTTCACACACTAATACACTGATGGCAGGAGCATCAGGAGCAATTTGGGGTTCAGTGTCTTGCTCAAGGACACTTCGACATGTTGACTGCAGGGTTTGGGATCGAACCAGGAACCTTTCAATCACTGGACGACCGCTCTATCATCTGAACCACAGCCGCCCAAATGCTGGTGTTGTGATGTCATCGCAAAAACACTTACAACCTTCTTTTGCTGTCACTGTCATGTGCACGCACACACAAACAGTATCACAGAGAAGCAAAGGAATGCTGGGAGCCATTCAGGTTGGACCAGTTTTTCAGGTGTAAATTCTTTGCCCTAATGGTCTCAGCTACAACAGCTCTCAACATCTTTTATCTCTGACTCGGATTTCTTGGTTTTAAGATGGGTTGAGTTGAATCAAAAGTTCAATTTCAGAACACATACTGTACTCATGAGTTGAGGTCTTGCAGCATGACTGCGACCTACATCATGCCATCCACTTTACTGTAACTTTATCTGAAAATGCAGTCTAAATAACGAAAAATGTGTGACCACCAGAGTGCTACCATTTGTTTTGAGAGAATGGACTTGGCCTATTGTGAAAGGCAGGCACCCTCTTTTTGTGCCCTGTTATTCACATTCAGATTCAGTGAAGCAAGAACAAGCCCATTCACAACTGTGTTCAGTTATACAGCAGAAGCTACTCGCATGGGTCTCATGCAAGCCTTCAAGGCTTATAGCCTACAGCTTTTAATTTAGCTGGTAATTTAGACTTTTGTTGCTCTTGAGGGTTTGCTTATTGGTATTGACAGTTCATAATGGTCATTTTGATCTACACACCTTGTTAGAAGTCATAAGGAAAAAATAATAATATTCGTGTCTCAGTTGTGAAATTGCTTTTAACATAAATTGTAGAGAAAAAAAAGCTAATTTATTTGATAAGACTACATTAAAATATATTAGAACTTAAATTTGTTTCTTCATGTGTTAATAATTTACACAGTTCATTATCAGCCTCATCTTTAATCATTCACATTTATAGGAAGATCTACATCGCAACAAAAGACTCATTGTGTACACTGAGTCACAAAAAGGGGAAGATGCTATTGTTCACCATGTACTTCTCTGTTGATCTTGTTGTGTTAACAGCGCACTGCTTTCGGATCGCAGTTTTCTCAAAAATGCTTGCTCTCTTAGTCAATTGATGAAGCGGCACGCACAATATAGTTCCCGTTCTGGGGGTTTTTTCACTCTGACCTCCGTCTCCACGGTGACAGTGAAACCAGACTGGAATGTGCCCGCCAGCATTCCCCAAACCCCAGTAGAACTGGAAATGTTCCTAACCTCCCCAGCTTGTTTCGCATTCTTCTGTACAAGCTCTGTAAACCCCATGTTGTGCAGTGCATGTACAGTGTAATGATGGTCATTTGTTCCTAATATACCTGCCAAACAAACAGGGAACCCTGCTGTTCTGTCTAGCTAGTTACACATTTTATATGCTGACTGACAGACTGTCAGTATTAATTTGCATCACATTTGTTGCTGTAATCATAGCATTTATAGTGGAGTAAAAGGAGTTATTTTCACAATATTCATGTTGAAACAATGGCAGAAATATGGTACTTAGGGTTGTAAAAAGTTGGGACTTTTAAAAGCCTGAGTGAAGTATATAGAACAGGTGTCTCCACTGTTTTTGGGACTGAGTGCTACCCAAAGGTTGGGAAATTGTATGATGGGCTACTCATTCAAAATACCTCTCTTAAAAAAAATGTAGTCATTTACCTATATACATATGATTTTGTAAGATTATTTGTCTTTTTATTTACAGTAAACAGTGAATTGACAGACACTCAAACATGAACATTTATTATTAAGAATAATCAACATTGCCAACTTAGCCCAGTAGTATTGTGTAATATTACACAAACAACATATATACAATTTAAAACTGTTGCAATTCCAGTATTCTCAGAATCTTGTCTCAATACCTGTCACATAACAAAAAAATGGGGATTCACTTTTTCTAGTAATATCTAGAATTACTAGAAAAAGTGTCTAGGAATATGTACTTTCTATAGAAAATAAAAACTTTAAATTTGAATTCCATTGTCTTTGAGAATCACACCTCAATTGCAGTTACTATAATAATAATAATATATGATATAGTACTATGTAACAAAAATACAAAGAATCTGTTTGAAAGCATAAAAATCTGTCTGCTAAACATTTTCAAAGTCAGTTTCATGCATTTTGATTATTCCAATATTAGTCAACAGTTTAACTTGACAAAGCAAAATTGATAGAAGGCGAATATCAGTTAAGCGAGTTCTATGGTTGTTCTTAGGCTGACTAACAAAGGTAGGTTGGACCAAACAGACTAGCTACTTGTAAGTCCACAATGCCCCAAAAGTGTTGGGATCCCTGATAGGCTTTGAGTTGATGGTCATTTTGCAATTTAAGAATTTCCATCTCTACCTCAACAACATTCCAAGTTAAAAGCTTTAATGACTTGCTTAGAAATGCATGTCATGTCAACTTGCATGAAAGCATTTCAAATGAATGACACACAAGGCGAAAGATGCAGGAACACAGCCATTTAGTACTGATTGTACAGAGTTAAAGTGCTGGAATTTCTTATCTTGCAAATGCACAGAGAAAATTTTTCCTCTTGGCTTTGAATGCGTTCACAGCACTGATCACATAGAGGGAGCAGTGATGATATCTTTGCCGTGTTGATGTTCTTTGAGCACAGTGTTTGCTACTACGTACAGTTGAAACCAGAAGTTTACATACACTGTATAAAAACAAACAACCTTTATTCCTCGCAGTCTGACATTAAATCAGACTAAACTTTTCTGGTTTTAGGTCAGTGAGAATTACCAAATTATTTCTATTTGCTAAATGCTAGAACAATGAGGGAGAGATTTTTTCAAACATTTTTTATTACTTTCTTCAAAGAAAGAAGTTTAAATACACTAAAATTACTATGCCTTTAAACAATATGGGCCCAGATGATGATTTTATGGTTTTGGAAGCTTTTGATAGGCTAATTGACAACATTTGAGTTAACTGGAGGCACACATGTGGATGTATTTTAAGACACACCTCAAACACATTGCTTCCTTGTGTGACATCATGGAAAAATCAAAAGAAATCAACCAAGATATCAGGAAGAGAATTGTCGACCTCCACAACTCTGGTTCATCCTTGGGTACCATTTCCAGATGCCTGAAAATGCCACGTTCATCTTTTCAACCAATTATACACAAGTATAAACAGCATGGGAATGTCTAGCCATCATACCACTCAGGAAGGAGACGGGTGCTGTGTCCCAGGGATGAATGTATTTTGGTGCGAAATGTGCTTATAACCCTGCCCCCCCCCCCAAAAAAAAACAATAGACCTTGAGAAGATGCTGGCTGAAGCTGGTAAGAGAGTGTCATTATCCACAGTGAAATGAGTCCTGTAGCAATATGGGCTGAAGGGCCACTCAGCAAGGAAGAAGCCATTACTCCGAAAGCAAAATAAAAAAGCCAGATTACAGTTTGCAAATGCACACAGGGACAAAGACCTTAATTTTTACAGACATGTCCTGTGGTCTGATGAAACTAAATTTGAACTTTTTGTCCATAATGACCATCGTTACATTTGGAGGAAAAAGGGGGAAGCTTGTAAGCCTGAGAACACCATCCCAACTGTGAAGTACGGGAGTGGCAGCATGATGTTGTGGGGGTGTTTTGTGGCGGAGGGACATGCACTTCACAAAATCCATGGCATCATGATGAAAGAACATTATGTGGAAATATTGAAGCAACATCTCAAGACATCAGCCAGGAAGTTAAAGCTTGGGTGCAAATGGGTCTTCCAAATGGACAATGACCGTAAGTATACCGCTAAATTAGTTACAAAGTGCCTTAAGCACCACAAAATCATGGTTTTATAGTGGCCATCACAAAGCCCTGATCTCAATCCCAGAGAAAAGTTGTGGGCAGAGCTGAAAAAGCGTGTGCGAGCAAGGCGGCCTACAAACCTGACTCAGTTACAGCAGTTCTGTCAGGAAAGGGACAAAATTCCAGCAAACTATTGTGAGAATCTTGTGGAAGGATAACCAAAATGTTTGAGTCTTACAATTTAAAGGCAATCCTACCAAATAGTAATGAAATGTATGTAAACTTCAGACTTTGAAGAAAGTAATAAAAAGTTATCTCTCTCATTATTCTGACATTTAGTAAATAGAAATAATTTTGGTAATCCTAACTGACCTAAAACAAGAAAAAGTTTAGTCTGATTTAATGTCAGACTGAGGAAAAAATAGGTTGTGTCTTTATAGTGTATGTAAAGTTCTGGTTTCAAATGAACATCACTCCTTTCACAACCTTTTTTTTTTTTCCATAAATTGATTTTGTTTCACGTAAAATCCTTTATGTTTCTGCTCTATATTTCTGCTTAGAGGCGTCCCGGTACAGTATTCAAATTTATTTTGCAAATCTCCCCATTACAGTTATTTTAAGCATTGTTAGATAAATATAGACGGTGTATCTCATGCATCTGTTATTTGCACCATAGTTTGCATATGTAGTAAATACAGTATTGTAGTTGGCTCTGTGTTTGTACTCTTTGTGGCATGACAGTGACTGCTAATTAGCCCCTTCAGGACTTCATGGTATTTTCTAAAGATATCTTTTAATTTGTGTATGTTTGTGACATTGTGATCGCCTAACCTCTAATGTTCGAAAGCTGTTTGGTTGGTTTTGTATTCAATGTTGAAAAGCGGAAATTTTACTTACAAAATCAATGTGGCAGAGCTTTTCCAGTGGCAACACAAAAGAAACACCTTGATTATATTTTACCTGAATGGGACAGAACCTTAGGGCACACTCACACTGACCTACTGTACCTTTCCCAAGCATATTTCACCAACAAAGTCTGGATTGTTTGGACTAGATTGAGCACTCCTTACAGTGCTCAAATATGGTACACTTCCTTAGCCCTGGTATGGTTGGTAAGGTGGGCTTTGGCACGATAAGGTAAATCTACAAGATTCCAAGTAAGCCACAAATTCAGTAAAGTTGCAGTCATGTTCTCTCAACTTGATGATGTTATTACAAGAGATAAACGTGCCCAGGCACGTTTGCACTTAAAGCAATGTCAGTGCAGGCCAGCCGGGGCTGAGGAGTTGGGACAATCCAACTTTGGCTTGTTATGAAGCAACTCTGCCAAGTATGAGTGCACTCTTAATTACTGTAGTATTACTGGAAACTATTACTGTGTTTACACTACTACAGTATTTTCTGCCAGAGTGGCTACTGTGAAACAGGCCTATTTTACAGAATTTTGACAATTTAAAGGAGAGCTTATGAGTAGGTTAATATGGCTAAAGAGGTTGTATTTACTTTCCTGCTCAATGTGAATGTAAAATCTTGCTAAATGTTGGCGTCTTTGTGTCCAGCAAGGGGAAAGTGCAGTGAAGACCCACCACTTGGAGTACATTGAAGGAGGGATCCTGGACATGGATGACCTGCTGAGTGATCTAGTAGAAGACAGAGACAAGGTGAGGAGGAATCGATTGTGTGTGTTTGGTCTTATATTTGTGCCTCATTGATTTATTTGATTAAAACCACAAAGCCACTGTCAAAGTTTACTTACATTTGGTTTATCTCAGCTCACACCATTTTTATCCTTTTTTCCTCATGCACTCTTCAAGATGTAGACATATATTTGATATGTGATAGTTTGCTATTTTGTGTGTGGATTGACACATTATTCCTCGATTGTTCTTAGCTGGTATGAGGTTGAGTAAATTACAGCAGAGAATCTGTCTTTCTTAGCTATGCTTAGGGTGTAGTAGAGGATATATTTTGACTGTGTTCGTAAAGTATCCAGCCTGGCAGGATGATATCCAATAATATCCAATAAACAAGGTATTTGTAAATCAAAAACCATGGTTAGGTTCTCACTGGTTGGTTGTAATCCAAACAGGCCAGTTCTAAATGACAAAATTAGTTTTTCTGCTCTGCTTCTGACCAATAAAAAGAGCCTCTGATTGGATCTCTTTTCTCCATACTTGGTACATGGAGGGATGTAAATACTATTGCCTGCTCACCTCAAGCCTCCTGTTTGTCAGAAAGTAAGAGAATGGATGTAACGACAGTGTGATGTAGGTGTCCTGTTCATTTCTATTGAAACAGATGGAAGGAAACTATTTTAAATTGAATACAAATGAGCCATGTGGACAGGGAAGTTCTCTGTTACAGCAGCGACATAACTTCACAGAATTGGGAGTTGAAGTTGACTGCATATCATAAACACATACGTATACACACACACACACACACACACACACACACACACACACACACACTCACAGTGGACCTGTTTTTGTTAGAGCAAATTTCAGCCCTCTTGCTAATTTCCTATAATCCATTCCTAAAATGGTGCTAATAAACAGTCCAAAATACATATTCATAAGCCCTGGGCCCAGACGAACACTGAATTCTCAACACGTTCAGCAAAAGGCCAAATTAAATGGAAATGGAAGTGGAAAAGTCAATGTACCCTGTAATATGCACTAAAAATTGGTGAATAACAGAGACTGTGTGTATGGGCATGTAGGACTGCAAGTTTGGCAAAATTGTCTTTTTGCAAAAGGGGACACAACTAAATAATAGATGTCTGTTCAATAGGAATCTATGGGGAATGGGGAAATAAAAGTGTTTTTTTGGGGTTTTTTTTGCATTCAGAGAGAACAGAGGCTTCATTTTCTGGGATGATGGAATTATAATCATACAATCTTATTTGTGCATGAGAGAGAGAGCCATAGAATTGAATGACTAATTTTCCAGCCTAAAACCTGCTTTCTCTCAGCGTTCCTCAGAGTGTTGATGAGGTGTCACGGATCAAATCCTGTTTCAGCATTTGATCAAATTCTTCCTTCTTTTACAACTTGCCCTGATGACTGCTCTCTTTTTCTGGTTGGGGTGATTTGTTTGATTACAGACTGTGCTGAGCAAACGATTTGCTAGAACCTGCATCGTGCAGGAACCATCCTATTTACCTTTTGTGTCTTTAATCTCTCAGCTCTCACCCAGTTCTCCAAGCACCCTCCCCGCTTCTCATTACTCATTTTATCCTGTTGTTTTTGCTGCTGATGAATAGATAACAGAAGGAATAGGACGAGCGCACATGATCTTCATAATATGCCAGTCATCCCACTTATCTCTGGGCTTCCAAACAGCACTGGCTCTCATAGATTAATGAGCTGTGCCTAGCATTCTTGATTAGTCTGACTTCCCTTTGTTAGTCGATGTTTTTATTACCTTGCCGCAGCTGACAGATTCTATCTTTAGTGCTTTTCTTGTATTGTTCTGTTATTGTGACCGGTACTGTTTCACCATCGATCATATAGTAGCGGTTCCATTGTGAGGGCCCTCTGCTGCACAGCATGGGCCCTGTGTTAGTCGTGGATGGTAATGAGAGATAATCGTTGGCTATTTGTATGCCTAGTGGTTAGCTTAGCCGCGAGTCCAGACCTCTTTATCTCGGCCAGCCCCCGACCATTAGTCATCCCACACACACATCTCTGCTCTGCTGCCTGTGCCGAACCACAGACAGGCATGTAGCGTAGCATGTTAGAATTATCGTGTATGGAAGGCACGCCACTGGTGGTTGATGAAGGCGGAGATGAGGGGGCGGCTGTGATTTGATTACAGTTCTGCCCCCCTGCATCTGCGAAACAGACGCACACACCAACATGCTGGTAGGCTTCATTCATTAGCACCCCATCGCGGGACGCCGGCCACCAGCTTCCTCATGAATATTAATATCAATCTGATGAACGTGAGATGGGCTGTGGGGTGTTGTCTGAGGTGTGACCACATGCACACAGTACACACGGATATTAAATGCCACGCTACTAAGAGAGCACTGCAGGTCATGGTTTAGTCAATTATACTCCTTGAAGCTCTCCTCTATCCTGACCCTTCACTGTGATTGAGTGTGTGTGTGTGTGTGTGTGTGTGTGTGTGTGTGTGTGTGTGTGTGTGTGTGTGTGTGCAGCCTGCAGCCCTCGGACGACGGATGGAAGCAGAGTGCTTGGAGTCACTGGCCTGTCAGATGTCCCACTCCTTTGTTAATGATGTGGAGAAGTTGGTCATCTCCTCTTTGGTCACGCTATTGTCAATTACTGTTATTTAAGGATGTGTTAAAATGCCTGTCCTTGTTTTCTACTGATAGATATTTACTCCCATGCTCATATCAAGGACTTGTATGTGATTTTAGGTTTTGGAGTATATCATAGAAAGTTTTGTCACCCGTCCTATTTATTTCTCCCTCATCTCATCCATCATCCATCCTTTTCAGAAACTGCTTCACCTCTTCACATTCAGCCATTTTACTGCTACCAGAACTGCCATTCCCTGCTATTCATGGTATTCACAGTCTTTTGTGTTCCTGCATTAGCCATGGCTGTACCTCGTTTATGTCTCCTTGGTACTCAGGAGCTGTCAGGCTGACTGTTCAGTGCCACCAGGCGATTAAGCAACAAGCTACACACCAGTTTCAATTGATGAGCCCTCTCAGTGACTAATGTGTACTATGTTCCTGAGGAAAGATTTTTTTTGGGCACAGAGCACTTGGTTCTTTGTAGGCCTGGGAAATATGCCGAAGTATGGAGATGTCTATCTTGATAATACATTTTCATATTGGTCAATATCAATAACGCTTGATTATTTTTAATTATTTGTCATAATCACAGATTTTTTTTTTTTTTTTTAATCAGTGAAAAAATGATTGCATTTAACTTATTTATTTTGAATTTCAGTGCTTTATTCTGACACGCAGGTTATTTTTTTTATGGTAACGCAGTAAAAACCGCAAATAAAATTACAAAAATGAATTGGTTGTTTCTTGAGATTTGCTGGCGGATTTAGATTGTTGTGACTAATGACGGACTGCGGACTCCAGTGGGTGTGAAATAAGTTTGTTGTATTACTCCTCTTGGTTGGGAAGGTCTTCTTGCACTGTTTACTACTACCACAGAAGTTAGGATTTTTGGTTAACTTAATGAAACAAAACTCACACAGAGGACATGAATTGTCCTCTTTCTTCCCTATTTTCACTCCATCTGCATACTTTTGTCACTTCATCCTCCTCTGTTATCATCAGTCACTTGAGGATCCTGTAATTGAACTACATATCTGTTATGTGGCTGGATGTCGGTGCATCTCTTATAGCATCTATAGATATGAAAGGCTGTTTATGAGCCGGGGCATATTCTTTATGTGCTTGTTATTGATGTCAAAGTGTCTTTCGTATCATATTGTGATCATTTTATTGTCCATGCCCAGTTTACAAAATTGCTGTGTGTGACATAAATGAAACTCCATATAGATGCTGCTCGATAAGGTCATTCCCCGACTTAGACCACATGCTGCTGATATTTGAATGTTCAACGCATGTGAGTCACTTCTATCGTCATGCAGATCTCCAGAATGGAAATTAAACTCAGGGACCATAGCATCTCCTCATAAGGGGACTGTCAATCCTCATTCCATGTGCAGCGACCCACATACACATAGCCCCATACATTTTTGAGAGGAAAAACACATGACAAACTCTACCATCTCTCATTTCATGGGAAATTAATTTAAAAAAAAAAAAAAAAAAAAATGGAATGATTTTCTCCATCTCTTTTTAATTACCTCCCTTTTGATCACTGTGACTACAAGGCAGCAAACAAGCTTCTGTGCACTCTCTGGTTGCTGGAATGAAAATTTTAAGAGTGCATATCCCTGCTGATCTCCCCCTGAAATGTCAGTGCTTGATTAAGAGGCATCATCCACCTCTTCCGCTCACATGTCAGTGGAGGATGCTGTGTGGAAAAAATGACATTTACGGTAGGTCTATGTCCATGAGCATATTTCACATCCTGTAAAGAGAATATGACAACCCTTTGACAAATGACTTAATTTAACTTGACACCATGTAAGGAAACCTTAACACACATCATTTTTGCATACCGAACAAATGTGCAAGAAAGTGTTGTATTTCTTTCATGCATGACAGGTTTGATTTCTACTAATCAGAATACATTATATACAGTATGTATTCATGTATTGTGTATGCCAGTAAAGTAACCAGGAAGGTTTGTAAAAAGACAACAAGGTGGTAATACTACTGGCAAAGCCTGGCCAGTAGTATTATTTAGGGAATCAATTAGGGTTGGACAATGTCTATTAAACTGATATATTATGATATCATTGTCCACCGGGACACATGTCACTGTGGACATTAGAGATGAACTGGTTACAATTGTTTGGCAGATTCTGATAATTAGATTTTTTTGTGAGTGTGACCTGCTGATACAATTTTTTTACTAAAAGCTATAGCTAACAGTGTTTACAAACAAAAATCTGGTACTTTTCAATGCAGAATTATATTTTATTAAAGAAATGATTCAATTGACTCAAACAGCTTTTAAAATTAATTGCTCTGTGACTAGATTGAAGAATGAATGAGCTACAAATTTAGTAACTTTACCAAACACAAGCAGCTACAACAGATTTGTATAACATTAACAAATGTCAGTTACTTACATTAGTTACTTACTCATTTTCAAATGTTTATCAGATAAAAAAAATCCACAGGGTACAAACCTCCGAATAAAACTGAAGGTTACATTACTCTTCCAAATAGAAGTGCAGTAGAATAGAATAAATAAAGAATAAAATAGAATTTGGAATAGAATAGAATAAGGAAACTTTTTTGTTGCAACAACCTGAACAACTTGAAGTTTTTAAATATTCTCAAACATATCTTTTGCATGTTTGTACAACTCCTTGTACAATTTGTGAAACTACGCTAGAAGCAGTGTTTTAATCTCTCAATGCTCTGTTTGTATCTCCCAATATTAGTCACAGAGGCAGGAGGCCTTTTGGCACTTTACAACACAAGGGTATAGTATGTCATGGCACGTAATTTCTCCAACATGCTAAGAAAAAAAATAGTTGATAGACATGTACAGGGAAATTGCAAGTAAAAAAAAAAAAAGGTAACAGATTTGTGGTGACAAAAATAGTCCTAGTATCAAAAATTGTCAAGAACCGAAAGCCTGGCTCAAATGTCAATGTCAAATGACATGATGCCACACTAGATTTTGTTCCCACCAGTTCCAGGAGAACTCTCTTATGAGTTATTTCGGGAGTTTTCCCTGAAATGATTTATTACATGTCAGATGTCAGCCCCCTCTGACAGGCAACAATAAGGCAGTACTTAAAACGTGGTAACCTCGCTGCAAAAAGACTTTAGTGAATGGGACATGATTGCGAAGCTCAGACGTGTTGATTAGCCTTTGATGCTCAGTGACGTCTCGCTTCCTCACCTCTATTCCCCTCATTCACTGTTGCTTTGAGCCTTGTTTGATTGGCGTCTGAATAGCCAAAAAACTCTACATACACTCTGAATGGCTCGTGATGACTGGGTGCATGAGGTTCAAGTGCACTGATTAGAAAATGTAAAGGCAAAGCAGTTTATTTGCACATCATGTTTCATTCACTAAGGCTGTACTTCAAACATTAAAACATGCCAAAAAGAATTAAATTTGAAAAGTTAAGAACAATGACCTAAGATGGTTCATGAGGAATATTTAAGGTTCAGCAAAGGCAATGCAGAAAATGAAAAGTGTTTACCCTGAACTTATAGGGGTTTACAGTTGGTGCAAGTCTAATATTCTCTCAAGGTTTGTTCCTGTTCTGTGTGGAACACTAATAGTGTAATGTTCCTGCATGTTTACCCCTCTGTGGTGGCCAGAGACGCTCAGAGGGTTCATACCACATGAACAAAGATGAAATGACCTAATCTACAGTATACACTGCTCAAATTCTTATCATTATTATTTTCTTCTGTGAAGATAAATTATTCATTATGTGCACATTTGAACCTTAATTAGAATTTTTTAATGAACTCTGACCATGCCGGATGTATGAAATGAATGAGTTGGGTGTACAATCACCTGTAGCGACTTATTATGTTCCTTTAGTTGTCTGTGTAATAGGGGTGGAAGATAGGGCAAAAAATATAATTTAAAGATTTTTTTTTTCTAATATCACAATTTTAGCACGATTCTGTTTCATTCTGATTTAAGACTATTTTGCATGTTACTGAATTGTACACTAAACGGATTTTCCCATATAAAAATATAGGCCGAAAGAAGAATAAGCCATCGATTTAAGCCAAAAAACCTTTACATTTACACATTTTTTACAATAAACAGACAACATTGAAAACCAGCTGCAACTCACCAAAACGGCCTAATACTTAAAGCAGCTGCTTTAAGGTTGTAAGTTCTGTAGTAAAAGCCACCCTTGTTGATGCGTTGCTGATCATTCGTTCAGTCCCTCTGTCCTCTTTCCACTCTTGTAGCTTGTACTCCAACCATCAGCTTCTCCTTCCACCCAACTCAACAGGAGCATATCTCTTGTCACCATTTTCAATATTAGCACTAGAAGGCTTTGGCCTTGTTAGTTTGGGAAAATCCAAACCAATTCCACATTTTCTGAGTTAGTGTTCTTTTTTTAAGGACTAATTCTTTGGTTTTGTTTTCAACCCTGAATTCCTGCTTTGCCATGAATCAAATAAGGAGGGGAATCAGAAATCCAAGGCATTAACTAAACCTTGCTATGATTTGCTGTCTTGAGGGAAGGCGTGAAACTAGCAGTGTGTGGCAGTAAAAAAAACAAAAAACATTGGATATTTCCATGCATGAGCATACAATTGCAATAGATAAAGTGTGCACACATCACATCTTTCTGCAGTGACAGGTTGTCGACACAATAAATCATTAATGATTTTTTATTGTCATATTGCACATCTCTACTGTAACTGATTTTATTCTTTTTTTTTTTCCTAAAAGTGCATTTGCTTCTCAAGGTTGCCAATTCAGTTTAGCTTGGAGGCAGCTGGCATGTGGAGCATTTTAGACTTGATTGTCTGAAACCAGGGCTGTGCTGTGTAATAATAATAGTAATAATAAGATGGTTTTTAGGCCATATCACACAATACTGTATATCATAATTTTTCTCATCAAAAGTGCATCATAAATGTTAGCACTAGGCAACACAATCTAATATCACAACATTGTTGACCATATACCTTGATACTGACAGCTTAATAAGTGTGGGATGTGTTTCAGAGCTACTAAATGTGATGGAAGGGGAATTTGTCTATACTGTATTTATTCTATATTCTTTGAGAATTAGTGATACATTAATGCATTTAAATTTCCAGTATCCAGTGTATATTGAATAAAGTTGGATTATCTCTGTGTCACACTGCAGATTACATCAGGCCGCAGCGTCTGAATGTTTTGCCCGCTGGGATTCGGTCAATTGAGCTGATTTGATCGTATCTCATCAGCCTCGACCTTGATTCACCCAACAACCCCTCATCTGAGCACCACAACAGCTCTTCATCTGATTATATTCAATTAACAATACCCTCTACACACACACACACACACAGACACTCTACACATTCATCAAACCCCATTTGATTGTAATTGTGATGAGAGAACTCAAGGAAGGCTTAAGGAGAAAAACCTTTTCCTGTACATCTGTGCTTGTCATTTAACTACATGCACTTTGAGTTTTCTCATAAAGTTTTTTAATTCTTTCCTTGATCCAGTGCTCTACCTTTTGACTTTGAATGATGGCACCTCTCCAAAGTGATTTGTCAGTTCACTGAAGCAACAGCGTAGAATTCAGTAAGGATAAAGCCTGTTTTTCTGTTTTCTTTGCGTAGAGGTATTTTCTAACAGAGGCTGCACTAGGTCATCGCACTCTCAGATATGCCATCCTTTTGGTAGCTCTCACTCACTTACTCACACAGACCCTGTATTGCCCTCTGTGTCACCATCAGACATCCTATTGGGTCCTAATGGAGTGAGACTGTTGGACTATAACCTGACCTCTATGCGCCTGCTGTGGTGTGGTAGAAGGAACTACATGCAGCTGATCAGTATGTTAGAAGAAGAAGCATGCCGATGTTAAGGAGGAGAAGGGTGTCTCAAATTATTGTCCAGTTTTTGCAGCTAAACAATAAGTTTGAGGTGAAATCTGGGGTTAGAGTTCATGTTTGGTTGCAATAAAGCTGCCGATTTTGTTGTATATACCAGTTTTAGCAGGGACATAGCCCTTGACTAGTTTAAAACAGGATGAGGATGTGTGTATGTGTTATCTGAGGGCATGTGGATGTGTGGTGTATTTTACTTCTTCTCGGCTCACTCCAACTGCTAATAACTCAAATCAACACAAAGACACACTTCATGAGGTTGTGGATGCTTGTGTGTATCAGTGTGTGGTTTGACCTTGAAGGATTAATGCTTGTAATACTGGATCCATCTCATTTAGGTTAAACCACATTATGATTTCTATTATAATTACACAGCTGAAATCCCATCTGTGTCCATTGTTTTGCACACACACAAGCACACTGCATGTACAAACACACACATAGTTATTTACATCTTTCCTGCCTGAATGAATGGAGCTCTGTGGACGGTAATGTGTCTGAATAGGCCACTCGAATCATTAGCAAGTCTATGCTTGACATGAAAGAGACATGTGTAAAGGAGGAGTGATATTTACTAACGAACCTAGAGCTTGGATTGAAAATGAATTATGCATTTTGTCCAGCAAAAATCTAAATAATTGATAATACTTAAAATATGGTAACAAGTAACTATCAAGAATGCAAAAATACAAAAATAAAAATAGAGGATTCTATATATAAAACCATAAAGATAATCTGCAATGCACACAAGAGTTTATGTTTAATGTCATTAAAGATAACCGTAAAAAGATTTCAGAGTGGCAGATCATGATTTGGATTTGGATTGGGATACAACTATGACAAATGCCCATTTAAAAGGGGTCATCTCAGAAATGCTTTCAACAGTATTATAAAACAGAGAAATGGATGGAAATTATTTATCGAGTACCTTTTGTTCACGTGTGCAAAACATAAAGATTCAGCCTTCAACAGTTTTGTTGTATCACTTTGATTTGCAGATGAGGCGGTGGATTTTAAAGTATCCCAGACGTTGGGGTATATAATCAAATTTAAGTTATAGTTAAAGTTTGCATCTGTCATTAAACTTATTTC
>KV751369.1:916283-933449 GCA_001698575.1 Mola mola | reverse complement strand
CTGCATTTCTGGATCGTTTTCACATATGGCTTCTTCTTTGCATGATACAGCTTAAATTTGCAATTGTGGATTGCACGGCAAACTGTTCACAGACAATGATTTTTGGAAGTGTTCCTGAAGGCCTCTACATACTCCGCAAGAACAGAGAAGTTTGTTCTCTCTCCTAGGGCTAGGAACGACGTCAGTCTTTTCTCGAAGCCCCGGTTTGGAAATTCTCACAGCTCGTTCTAGACACATCACCTTAGCAGAACTTTTTTTCTGGTACGGTGTCTGATAACTATTTTGTGATTGGTCAGAAATTTGAAGTGGGCTACGTTAACGTCAAATTCCCACAATGCTTAGCACGCATGACGTGTGCACACTGGAGCACACGTCATGCGTATTCAGCCCTATGAGGACTTTCCAGGAGTTCTGCACTTGAGTTTTTAGTGAAGTATGAAATGTCCTGGACAGAAATAACTTTGTTGTTCGAGAAAACGACCAGATTTCTCTGTTCTTGCGGAGTATGTAGAGGCCTTGAGCCCATGCATTGATTTTCAGTACGGAATCATGCCTGTTCACAAGCATCCAATATTGACCTTCCGTCTTGACGCTTGTGCACAGAGATTTCTCCAGATTCTCTGAATCTTTTGATGATAGAGTGGGGAAAATCATTTTTTGATCCCCTGCTAAATTTGGAAGTTTGTCTACTTACAAAAAATTTAGCTGACTCAAATTTTTATGGTTGTTTACTGATTATGGCAATAGACAGAATATCAGTTGGAAATGCATAAAAAACACACAATATAAAAGTTATAAAAAATGTTGTGTATTTTATTGAGTGAAATAAGTATTCAATCCCCAAGCAAAACATAAGTTAGTACTTGGTAGAGAAACCCTTGTAAGGCAAGCACAGCGATGAGACATTTCTTGTAGATGGTCATCAGGTTTGCATACAACTCAGGAGGGATTTTGGCCCATTCCTCTTTACAGAAAGTCTCTAAATCCTTCAAGATTCTTTGCTGCCGCTCAGAAACTCAAAGCTGCACCTCCCTCCACAGGCTTTCTATTGGGTTGAGGTCTGTTTAAAGTTTAAAGGCAAGCAAATTCCAAGTAATCCAGTCAAATGCTATACTAAAATCAACAAAAATGCAAAAGTGGATTTACGTTGGTCGATTCTTGTTCTAATAATAGGCGATACTGAATGGATGTTATTGATGCAGGACCGCTTTTTAGAATTATGTCTTTACCTGTTAAATGTTTTGAATAAATGTCTTTACTTTGGTGAAACAGAGGCTGCATGTCTTAAAAGTCATAAGTCATTTTAAATGCCTGGATTTTCATTGTACTAAAAATACTCTATGGAATAAGATGAAACATAAATGCAAAATGGTTTAGGCTTAGGATGATGCATCAACAAGTCGTGAGGAGGTGAACATAATGCTTCATCTCGTCCATGATTTGGACCTGTGTTCCGCTGCTGGAGTGTCTCTCTTTTGAGTAAAGCGTGCGTGCTTCATATATGTGGAAGCTGCTCCTCCAGCCCGTTGTCAAATTCAACCTCGCCCAAAACCATGTGTGTGTGGAGGGGAAGCTTTACCTTCACCCAGCATGTCCACTCTGCTCACCTAGAGACATGAGCTGTAGCAGCCAGTGCGGAAACTATCACTGGAAATCTGAAACTAAATCACACCAGCTCATATTTATTGGATCATATTGACTTTCTGTCCATACCAGCACACCATATGTTAATATTATCAATATCTGTGCATTGTGTTACAGTTAGTACTAGCTGATTTTCTACTTTAAATCTACTTTTTTGTAGATGTTAAAAGACATTCATGCATCACTGCTGCTGTAAATCAATGTAGCGTTACTCCATGCATCACTTAACATTTTTTTTTTTGGCGGTTTTATATCTTTTTTTTTTTTTTTTTTTGCATCAACGTGGTTATAAACTAACATATCAGTCCTTTGTTGCTATTGCTGCTTGAGTTTTACTATTTCCTTCATTTTTTTCTGAATAATAATTGTAATTGTTTGAAAATTAGCTGCTAGATTAATCAACTATTTCAAAAAGCAATTGATGGGTGTAGCCTTAAAAGTGTTGCTTGAATGCATTAAAAGCTGTGCTTTTTCCATGCACACTGATAATCTTCAGTGTGCAAACACAAGGATAACAATTTGTATGCTAAAAAGCTTTGGTTGTTTCAGCTTTTTATGAACAAACAGAACAGACTTTGGAGAGAATTCCTGGGAGGTGCTAGGATCCGCATTTCCTGTTCCACTTGTTTAGTTAGTTGTAAAAACATATGCTTGTGCCATTCTGCGTGGGGCGTGTGCTAAACTAATAAAAAGGTGGTTACATAAAGTAATTTTAGTTTGGGCCTCAAACAATTGTATAACATGCATCCTTGCTTTTCAGATATGTTTTTGTTCAGTGCTTTATAGCACTTTGCCAAGAGAATTCTGATATTTCTCAACCTTATTTTTGTTTTTTTTAGGCTCTGAAATTTTCTGACACACATCCTTTTTTTGAACATGTCATGTATGTACCTGGTCCAAGGCATTACAACAGCACAGGGCAAATCAAAATATATGTTTGTTTTTTTTTTAAACTACTCTTTAAATGTTATTGCAAGTGTCTGGTAAGATGAGTAGATCCTTACAGTAAAGATACTCAATAAAATAATAATAAAAACGTTTTCCTACGTTTCTCAACTACCTGCTGTGCACCCGAGTCACAACCAGTTAATTGCTGAAGAGGGACCGTTTTCTAGATTTTTCAGAAGTTCACAAAGACGAATGGATTTTTGTAGATTTCTTCCAAAGTAATGCTTGTCTAGCAGATCCTCAGCCTGGAAAAAATACTTTGGAATAAATGCACATCAATTTGTTGGCTTTTCATAAATATAAGAGAACTCTTTTAATTATGACATAGGCTTATTATAGCTATAGCTAGATTATTATTATAGCTATTATGGCGTTGATTATGCCAAATGTATCAGTAATTTGAACATACATTAGACCATTTTCAAGAAATCTTTTTGTACCATTTGCTATTATTTAAGTTGCAGCCAGCCGCTAGGAAGGGTTGAGAAATTTTTGCTTTACTTTTGCTGAGCTCTAATGTCATCCATCATTATCGTGTCCACGAATACGACAAGTCTACTGTTGAAAGAGGAGTGTCAGTGAGTCCTTTTATAAGGATGAATGTCTAAAATGTGTTTTTTCTCTGCGTGACAAACTTTAATGATCATTTTGGATAAAATCCTAGAAACCTCTTAGAAAATTATGCACTCAGTACACCATCATCATAAAGTACATCTTTAGAAATGACAGCAGAGTTGATAAATCTTCTTCCTCACACTGTTTTAGCATAACTGTCTCTCCAGCCATGATTCCTCGGATTGCTATTTTCACAAAGTGGTGTTAGATCTGGGTCATAATTTGATAAATTTACATAAATGCTGCAACAGACAAGAATTTACATGAATGTGTTTAGATCAGTGTGTCAGAGGCATCAAAGGCACGTTATGTTCAACGTGAAAATATTAGCTAGTATCTGGAAGTGCTGGCATCACTTCAAAGAAAGGGAAAGAAACATTTAGAGGTTCAAGTAGTGATGTCTCTGTATATGATTCATTATTTTAACAAAGTCCCTCACCACAGGTTTGACAAGTTGGACTTTCCATCTGTTCGTGTGCTTCAGTCCATGAGTGGAAGTTACAATAAAAACTGCCTCTGTGCGGCCATTTGTGTGAATGTGTGTGCAGGCCTTGAGCCAGGTGTGTAAGTTCCTGAGAAGTAATCTTTCCACATCTGGTAGTGTGCTGTATAGATTCTGGGTGGAATAGAAGCAGGATTAGCCCTGCTCTCACCGGTAATTCAACCAATTTTCTACTTGTTTAAAATAACACAGGCTAAACATTCCTCTGATGGCCCCTACAGTGCCCTGGAAATCATGTGTATTTGTGTGTTTTGTGTTGAATGAATATATAGTTTCTGCTCTTGAATATCTATTAGTTTTTTGGACATACTTGAGTGCATATCAGCATATCTTTGAGTTTGGTGTTGACATTAGAGACCTCCCCTAGGCCAACAAAAACAGTTTAGAAAGAACTATGGATATAGGCTTCAATTTCCATACCTTACAATAGTTTACTTTGTATATAAAGATAGAATATGGAACATTTTCAGCATTAACAAGTCTCAAAGTGACTAGACTATCATTTTTTGTTCCAGAACAACAAGCTGGAAAATAAGATTGAGCTCCCTGGCGAGGTTAAGCATCCATTATGCTGTATTCTGCGCATACAAACACTGAGGCAACATGATAAAGATAAAGATAAAAACAATGCTATATCCTATATCCCCACTACTGTTGCTTGGTGGAGCAGCCATTGCTGGAATTTGAGGTTGGGTTTGTTTACCCACACTTTCCAAGTCAAAAAAATGACTTTTGAATTGAAATTTCTCCTTGGGAACTTTGAAATTCTGTTCAAATAGAACATAACAATATGACTATAAGGAAATGCAGTAAATTGGTGTGTAAAATATAGATTGCACGTGACAATTGGCTTTACAGTGGTGTGAAAATCCTACATTATTCAGCCGTTGTCACTTTTCTTTCATCTCACTCTTCACACAGTGTCAGTAAATATAATTAACTGCTACTTCATTACAAAGGGCAACAAATATGCATGCCATTGTATCAAATCAATTTTCATTTTTCACACATGAAAAGCATATTTGTACCTTTGCTTCTATAATATTTATCATGCATTGTCGCAGTGGTAAAGGCCATACGCCACATATCCTGCATTTTCTTTTTTAGTCTAATTCATACACAGAGAGGACATTTCCATCAGTGTTTGTGAGCACTCCACCTAATCTATTTGCACCGTAGCTGCTTGAAATTCAGAGAATGAAAAACAAGACCAGATGCAGAGCAAGGAGCTATGCCCTATGGACAAATGTTTCTATTTTGGTGTATAGTTCTGTCAGATTTTAAGCATAGTTTTAATACAAAGAGCTGTGTTGCTATAAAAAGAAATGAAAAAGAAAACAGAAAACGTATAAGTTGGACGGTCAGTTAGGGACAGCCTTCATTCTCTGCAGTTAAGTTGAGACACTGAGAGTGGGAGGCTTATTCTTTTTGATTCTGGTTTTAGTGCTAATGTCTAAAATCTTCTTTGTCAACCTGTACTTTGGTGAAGAGAGTGAGTGAGTCAGAAGCTGTGTGTGTGTGTGTGTGTATTGTACATATGACAGCCTGTGTGTGAAAGATGATTGGGTTACCACACTACTGTCAGGATTCAGCATGCTCCTTCTGAATTATGCATCTCTCGTTCAAAGAAAGAATGAAGAATAGCATGAGGTGGAGAAAACGGAGAAGAGGGTGGCAGTTTGTAAGATAAATGACAACAACCCGAAAGCAGTGCATCTCAATAGCCCCACACACACGCGCGCTGCAGTGCTAGACAGCGATGAGAGAGTAGAAGAAAAATGGGTTGATTAGCAGTGGCAAATGAAATAGGGAAGTGTGTGTTTGTGAGGTTGTGTGAGAGTCGTGTTACTGATGCTTACATAAAGGCTAGAGGCTGGAGTGGGACCAGCATGCAGTAGTGCTTGACTAAAACAAGGTGGCACTGTTCATCCTCTAACTGCAAAGTGTGAGAGTGTCTGAAAGTGTGTCCACATACTGTCTAAATCAGTTAGTCTGTGGCGTGTATTCCTTTAAATAATGGCATTACGCCGTGCATGAACAACCTGATTACATGTTTCTGAGTACTACATTTACTACTACATGCTGAACATATAGTACCATTTTCTCTTTCTCTGTGCTGCATTGGGTTACGTTAAGTTATTAAAAACACGTAAGTCTTCGATCTGTGAAATGCAACATGTAAAAACAATCTTAATATCAACAGCAGATGGGATGATATATTATGATAACCTTTCATAACTCAAAAACGACTGTGCATGCTTTCTCTGTCTGATTTGACGGACTTTTGTAAATTCAGTCCCACTAATATTGATGATAATGTGTAAGCTTATTGATTTCAGTGAAAAAAATCCTGTATTCTTTTACCCCCTTGTGACAGTGGGATCAAAGGTCAAGCTTGGCTACAGCAGAGCAGCCTGGAAGTTAGTGGGGAGTCAGTGTTGTCTGAAAGGTCACGTCAGCAGGCTGCGAGGCTGCATCCTGCCTGTAAAAAGCCAATCCATTGTTGTATTTTAAGATCATATCTTTAAATTCATCTCTTTAAATTAAAACCGTTATCAATACAAATACGTTTTCTGTCACTGCAAGTATTTCGAGAATGGCTTTCTGTAAACAAGTTGAGCTATATTTCTAGTGTATTTTGCAAGAATAATGGTTAAGTCACAAACCTTACATCCTTAAACACTTACATAAAAAGAATGATATAGACCAACTTACCAGTGTTTTGTTTCAGCTGCATCTCATCTATCCCCCAACAATTAACTATAGAGCAACACACTGTCGAGGGAATACCTGTAATCCTTTTACCAGTTTCCATCTAAATTTAGTTTCCATTTTAACAGCTTTTCCTTTTTATAATCTTTTACATAATATCTTTGAATGGTTCCCTTCAGTGGTTTGGGAGTGTGGGGAAGTGTTTTTACAAAACTTGAATGTTTAAGTTCTGTAAAATATCTTTAGAAATATTGATATTCAATACCAAGTTTGATACCATGGGAGGAAATTGACACAACACTGACGGTATGGAATGTGAGATTTTATTCAAAGATGTAACATTAGTTTGCATCGGGAATACTCAAATTGGTGTGGATAATTCAGTAACTAAGAAATAAGAACAGCTAGTCCTGTGTATCAACACTGTGAAAATGTAAAATTGATATTGATTCAAATATTTGGTATCAACTCTTATCAACATTTTAATATTTTAGACAAATTTTATGGAGTGCATCATCCACTTATCCCACTGTTGGAGATCCTGCTTTTTAAATTCTGTTTACTCGTACATGGCCTTGTTCATGCATGTTGTTGATGGCACACTTCTAGGTTTCCTCATCCATTTCTAATGCCAACAACTGAGGAGTTGAACTTTTTCATTTGATTTAATTTCTGATTTAAAGTCTACTCTCATTCCTTCTAGTTTAATGCCACGCTTTCTTGTGTGCCAGAGCCATTTAAATCAACTAAACCAATTAAAAAAGGTGGTCAAACGAAATTCAAACCGTACAACTCGTTATAAACTGAATAGGAGTGTTGGTTAAATAAAACCAATAATGTGTTAAGTTTCAAAGGACATGTGTGGTTGTATGTTTGCCATTCTTTGAAACGGAGTAAATAAGGTTTGTTTTTTTGTGTTTGTGTGTGAAAATTAGAGAAAGGGGTCACGTTATTCAGCAGTCGATGACACACTGGCTAACCAGGTCCATATCAATATCACCCCACAGACTCGGCGGGAAAAATGAGGCAATTTGTTTCCTGGCATACTAATCTCAGTCAGGAGGGACTGAGAGGAACCTGCGTTAAGTAAAAACACTGTGAACCACTCAAGGTGTTGTTATTCATCCTGGGGCACAGAGTCCTTCTGAAGAATATGTAGCTGCTGCATTTAAAGAACTCAATTCAAACCTCCTTTGGAGAAATAAGCTTTTTCTTTTTCAGCATTTTAAAAGTTTAATACATAGTTGCTCCTGCTAGAAATAGCTGACTAATGGTGTGAATATAATCTGTAATGAGAGTAATGAGGGTTTTTACAGTAAAAACTGGACAACTCTCCAAAAATAAAATTTCAGTTCATACAAACAACAGGAAAACCCAGCATTGTGTCTCTTACCCCTTGTGACAAGTAGCCCTGCAGATAGGATCAGTTTTAGCTTGTTAAACTTTCTTCACACAAATTTAGCTTGTCAGAAAGTACAAACTACTTCTTTACCGGTTGCTCTGAAATTATCGAATGAAATTATTGCAATTTGTATAACAATTGTGGAAAAAAAAGTTATGAATCCATTTCTTCTTTTACCTTAGTCTTTTCTTGGGCAATTTAATTACATTAAAAACGCAAAGAAGATGAGAGCGTTTCTAACATACAGTCATTGTACAAAGAAACCCCAAAAAACAGTTGCACTGACTAAATGGCCAGAAGGCAACCCGATAAAGGGATAAATACAAGATCCACAGGAACTAACATCTGCGCTGGATTATTTTTGAGTTGTTTCATTATCTATACAAGTATCGGAGAGACATGCAATGCAGCAAAAAAATTACGGACCTGGGCAAGGAAGCCCACACTTATCTTTGGACCAGTCCGCTAACATCATTTATTGTAGTTTTACATACACAAATTGCCTGTTCAACACAAGCAGACTTTTAAAGACAGTTGTAGAATTTTTTTAGCATTGCTAAAGAACAGGACCACCAAGGCAAACAGAGAAAATAAGGACAAGCTACTGCAGGAAATGTTGGAAACTGCAGTGCAAAAGTGTGATAAATTTCAACAGGACAGCCTGAAAGTGATGGAGATAACCAACAAAATTGTCAATTTTTTTCTAAATTTTGGTTGCACTTTAACAGACATTTAAAAAAGAGAAAAAATAATATGTACATATATATAATTTGGTGGTAGAACCATGTAAGGACCCAAAAGGTCTGCTGTCTTATTCTTCAGCTTGTTTTAGAAAAAGGAATACATGATTTATTTTGTTGATACTTGTGCGTTTGATTGAATGATGAGAGGAAACAGCAGGGCGGCTTTCATCAGCATCACTCCCTGCCTGTGTTAGGAAAAAGCCAATCATCACTACCCCTCCCCACATTAAAAAAGTTGTTGTTCAAAAAGAATAAATTGCGTTGAAGGGCAGCTCGTCGCTGCGTGCTTGCTGGTGTGTGTGTGTCTGCGCACACACATTGCATTACGCTCTGAGACTGCTGCTTTGATTGATGCTGTCAGAGAGTTTGGAGAAAGAGACGGGGGCTTGTGGGGGAGGGAGATAAGGCGAGAAAGAGGAAGGCAGATAAAGAAAAGAGAAAGCGCTCGAGAAGCATCCATCAAGTGGCACAATCAGATTGTTTTCCTAGTGTTCGGTCTTTTCTTTTTCTCTGCATCTTCCAGCCCTTTAGTTCTTCATCTTTTCTTTCCATCACTGTCTCTAATCCATGCGCACACACACAAATGCAATAGACCAATCACCTTCGCACGACATCACCAGGTGACATGAGGTTATTGAATCATGGGAGTTTGGGTGAGAGGTGGCGTCACAATGTGATGGATGATGCATAAATTTTGTCTCCGCCTGTGTGCTTATTGTTTATGCACATATAAACATACACACATGCACGCTCCTTTTTGTTTTTATTTTCATTTCCATCCCTTGTTCCATCGTTGTTATTGCTTTTCATTACGTGGTCATTTCCCTTCTTTGCACCATCTAATGAGCGTATCACACCGCCACGCACCCATTTATCATACCCTGTAGTAGCGATGGCACACCCGCACTGTCAACACAAGTGCACACACTCAAGTGTTCCCCTTCGCTCCATCTGCCATCATCCCTGTCTCAATTAGGATTGTTTGTCGTTCCTCTGCTGTCCATCCCCTGTTCATGTGGCATGTCCTCCTCCATCTCATTGTGGCAGCCGTATCATTGTGTTTGACAGCATCTCATTTCCTTGTCAGATCTCATTTGACCACTAATTTTATACATACACACCTTGCCTCACCTCACCTCACAGTGCACGTTGACTCCTCTGAACTATCTGCAGAATGGCCAGTTTAATTTTCCTTTGTTCAAAGAGTAGAAGTTTATGTTGCTAATTTGACACCTCCAAATGTGTTATGTAGCTTAAGGTTTGAGAGCAGGTGAGCTGTGAATCCTGCTTTGTTTGCTCATACACACACATTTGCACACTTGGCAAAGTGATGCAGGTTGCATATGTTCCGTTGGAAAGATAAATCACATAAAAGTCTCACTGTAATCATGGTGTCGTGGAAATGCTGTATAACCTGGCTGTGTGGTTCCAGCCTGATCATCAGCCAGAAATTACTTTGTTTAGAGTGTCCTGTTTATCTTGAGAAAAGCATGTTCATTTCACATTGTTTAAACTTCATGTTTAATTTTTCGAAAATTTAAAATGAAGTGGCACTCACACAATGTGTCTCTTCCAGCTGGTGGCCGTGTTCAATGTCCAGCGTGGGAGGACGGACAGTCCCGGAGAGAGCATGTCCAATGGCTTCTCCAGTTCAGCCCCCAGCCCCGAACCCTTCCTCTACTTTCCTTACCTGGATTACAAGGAACCAATTAGAGGAGAGATTGAAGTCAACGAGGCCATCCTCAAAGCCAGTATGTCAGATCTGTTCTCATTCTGATGAAAATAAATATATAACTCTCATTGAAAGCAGATTTTAAATGATCAAAATTTTAGTATCACCATCAGAAGCTTTTGTGGAAAAAGCAACAAAGCATTGCTCAATCAACACTTTCAAAATTTTTACACAGGTGAGAAATTTTAACATGGTGAGATGTGAGGAGGTTGTGTGACAGTATGTGAACGAAAGAGCGCATTTGTGGAACAGCTGTAAGTTGATCCTGCTGTGCAAATATTAACATGATGGTGAAAACAGATGCAGTGTTGACGCAGCCTTCGTTCCTGTTGTCCTCACTTCATGCTCTTGGCTTATGGACCAATAACATAAAAAGTGTTTTGCAGGTAACAAAATGCAACTTGTTTGTTCGTTTGTTTGCTCAGGCCCCTTGGGAAATATAATGATAGGTTTCAGGTTGACGGTTTGAAAATAGGGCCAATAATAAATAATAATATCTCAATATTTTTAGGCTATATCGAGATACACAATATATTTCTTAATCGAAATGTATTTAAATTCATTATTAATTTTAACTGTATCAAACAAGGCATTTGCACACATGATCAAAATAATGGCATAATGTTAGCCTACATCCAACTCCAACTCCAAATCACTGACTGAGGATACTCCTGCATAGGTCCAGGTTTGAAAATCTGCACCCTCCCACACCCATAAACCTCACTACAAGGACCGACATGTTATCTGCAATTTTCTTAAAATCAAACCACGCATTGTGCTCCTTAGATTTTTCTTATGGGCAGCAGGGATCTGTCTGCTGTAAAAGGGCATCAGAAGAGAGTGAAAGAAGTGAAACTCTAAGAGGGATTATCATGCTGACAGCTTGAAAGTCACAATTTGTACTTGATAGGCGTTTTGTTTCGTTTCGTTGTCTGCCGCTTATCCGGGTCCGGGTCGCAGGGGCAACAGCCTGAGCAGGGAGATCCAGATGCTCCCAAGCCAGCCGAGTGATATAATCTCTCCAGCGTGTCCTTGGTCTGGCCCGGGGTCTCCTCTCGGATGGGCATGCCCGAAACACCTCCCCAGGGAGACGTTCAGGAGGCATCCTGACCAGATGCCCGAACCACCTCAACTGGCTCCTCTCAACGCGGAGGAGCAGCGGGTCTACTCTGAGCCTCTCCCGGATGTCCGAGCTCCTCACCCTATCTCTAAGGCTGAGCCCAGCCACCCTGCGAGGGAAGCTCATTTCGGCCGCTTATATTCGCGATCTCATTCTTTCGGTCACTACCCAGAGCTCATGACCATAGGTGAGAGCTGGGACGTAGATTGACCTGTAATTAAAAACTTTGCCTTCTGGCTCAGCTCTCTCTTCACCACAACAGACCGCTTCAGCGTCCGCATCACTGCCGACGCTGCCCCAATCCGTCTGTCAATCTCCCGCTCCATTTTCCCCTCACTCGTGAACAAGACCCCGAGATACTTGAACTCCTCCATTTGGGGATGCAACTCTCCCCCGACCCGGAGTGGGCAATCCACCCTTTTCTGGCTGAGAACCATGGCCTCAGATTTAGAGGTGCCAATACTCATCCCCGCCGCTTCACACTCGGCTGCAAACCGTCCCAGTGCGAGTTGGAGGTCACTGTTCGATGACGCCAACAGGACCACGTCATCTGCAAATAGCAGAGACGGAGGCCACCGAACTCGACTCTCTCAGCCGCTTGGCTGCGCCTAGAAATTCTGTCCAAAAAAACTATGAACAGAACCGGTGACAAAGGGCAGCCTTTGCGGAGACCATCCCTGACTGGGAACGGGTCTGACTTACTGCCGGCAATGCGAACCAAGCTCTGGCTCCGACAATACAGAGATCGAATGGCCCCCTAACAAAAGGCCATCTACCCCATACTCTCGGAGCACCCCCCACAGGACACTTTGAGGGACACGGTCATAAGCCTTCTCCACAAAACACGTGTGGACTGGTTGGGCAAACTCCCATGCCCCCTCCAGTACCCTCGCAAGGGTATAGAGCTGGTCCAGTGTTCCACGGCCAGGACGAAAACCACATTGCTCCTCTTGAATCCCAGGTTCAACTAGCACCCTGGAGTAGACCTTCCCAGGGAGGCTGAGAAGTGTGATCCCCCGGTAGTTGAAACACACCCTCTGGTCCCCCTTCTCGAAAAGGGGAACCACCACACCTGAATTTCTTTGGCGCCGACTGGAAGTCTTGTTCTATGGCCTCACCAAACTCCTCCTTGATAGTCGCGATACAGTCAATTACTGTATCTTCGCTGGAACAAGCTGCAATGTCAAGTATATGTGATATATCCCCCACGCCTGTGTTGGTGGTGCATTAGCACAATGCTTACTGCCCATCGTAAACAACTGGAAAGATATACTTGTGGCTGCAAAAATATTTCTGTGTAATCAGTGTCTCAGTCTGTCCTTGATTTATCACGTTGCTCAGACTGAGAGCTACAACAGCAGCTAAGTATTCTTTTGTGTACTAACTTTTGCAATTTGAGTGTTTTAGAACATTGTAATAGGAAATGGCCTGATCTCTGCTCCCTTTGTCTTAATTTTGTATATTGGACAGTAGATCTCTTTTCAACATACATACTTGTTTCTGTGCTACCACTGCTTCACATTCAGCTGCAGTCACACTCTGGTAAAGAAAGCTCTAATAACATACTTTCCTGAATGAAGTGATGAGCTTGATAATAATACTTTTACATTTAGAGCCCTTTGTTGGCAAAAGCTTCCATCTGTGTACCATGAGGATGATGGATATACTCTGATCTTGATAAATTAATTTGAACGAATGTTGGTGCCATTTTACAGTGTAACGAAGCTCATCCAGGCCTTTACTCTTAAAACCACAACCTTCCGCATTATACTTTGTCATAATTATATAGACTTAACATGATCGTGCACCCAATTCTCATATGTCTGATATATCAAGAGTTTGGGTAAGAAATCAAGCAGACAGATGGGTCAGAGAATGAGCGATGACGAGTGAGTGTATTAAAAAATGTGAACAACTGACCTGGATAAAAGATGACAGCTCACTCCTTTAAGTAAAGGTGCAAATTATCATCAGAATGTTGTCATTTATCTTGTGGCACAGCAAAAGAAAAACAAAATGTAAATAGGAGAATGTGTGCATTATAAAAATACAGGCACTAGAAATTATTCAGATTGTCCAACATTAAAATCTAAACTCTTCATTCACCCACATCTCGCTCTCTGTTTATACACCATCTTGTATTGATCTGTTATACACAACGATTTTATCTGCAAGTGCAGCATCAGAATAGCTTAAAATTCCTCTGTCAGGCTGTCTTAACACTTGTTTAGACCAACAATTGTTTACCCTTTTCCTTTAAATGATGTTTTGCAGTGTGTTACAGTGATAAATGATATTTCTTCTTCTTGGTCTGCTTAACTCCTGCAGGGAAAATAGAATTTTCCTATGAGGTCAGAGGTTGGCTGATAAACAAAACACTAAAACTCTTTTTGGGTTGTTAGCAGTGCAGTGACTTGATCAAGGTCACTCACAGGGAAGATGCTGTAAAGTTAAGAGGTTTCACAGAAATATAGCATTTGCCATTTAGGAATTAAACAGAGCACCTATATTTTCAGGGGCTCAAAAATATTTGGACTAACTAACATAACTGCAAACATAACCATAGTTTTTAATACTTGGATTGAAATCCTTTGCAGTCAATGCCTGCCTAAATTCTGGAGTCCATGGACATCACCAAATTCTGAGTTTCTTCTATGGAGATGCGTTGCCAGGCCTTTAGTTGCTGCTTGTTTGTAGGTCTTTCTGCCTACAGTTTTATCTTCAGTAACTGAAAAACTGCTCTATTAGGTTGTGATCAGGTGACTGACCTGGTCATTTGTTTGCCTTCAAAAATGCTTGAGGTGCTTTTGCAGTATGTTTCGGGTCATTATCCATCTGCACTGTGGAGCACTGTCCAGTCAGTTTTGTAGCATTTTGCGGAATGTGTGCAGAGTATAGCCCTAAAAACCTTACAATTCATCCTGATACATCTGTCAGCAGTCACGTCATAAATAAACACCAGTGAGCCCGTTCTATTCGCAGCCATACGTGTCCATCCAACTCTGCCTTCACCCTATTTGACACATGATGAGGTATACTTTTGATTAGGAGCTGTTTCTTCAGACTTTTCTCTTCTCATTGTTTTCATACAAGTTTATCTTGATTTCATCTGTCCCAAAGACTTTGATTCCAGAATTTGGGAGGATTTTTAAGATTTTTTCTGGCAAATCTTGCTGTCCTGTTGCTGAATGTTACCAGTGGTTTGCACGTTGTTGTAAACCCTCTGTATTTGCATTTATGTAAACAGCTCTTCATTGTTGACTTTAAAAATGGTATGCTTAACTTTTGCATAGTATTCTTGATTTGTCTCGATGTTGTGAATGGGTTTCTCTTTTTTTCACCAGGGTAAGGATTCACCCATCATCTTTAGCTGTCTTCCAAGGTCTTCCAGGCCTTTTGATGTACCAAATTGGACACAATTGGATGTGGACACAAATTTTTGCTATCCTTCTGAGGCATTTATTTAGATTTTTTATTTTTTTTTGCCTAAAAGATGGCCTCCTTCGCTTACATTGATATCTTCTTGAGCTTCATATTGATAGCTTTAGTCTAACAGCTGCCAACTGCCAATTCAACACCTGAAGTCACTCCAAACCTTTGATCTACTTCATTGGTCTTTAAGTAACAAGGGAACGGACCACATCTGGCCATGAAACTGCTTGTCAGTCAATTTTGCAAACACTTTTGAACCCCTGAAAATAGAAGTACTCTGCATAGGCATATGCCTGCAACTCCTAAACTGTAAAAGTCATATTTTTGTGAAAACATATACATTAAAGGTGAAAGTCCGGACTACGATCACATCTTGATAGGTTTAATTTAGATTTATTATAGTGGTGTATAGATGTGAAACGTTAAAAAGTGTCATTGTCCAATTACTTCTGGACCTAACTGTATTTGATCATTATAGACCGCAGTCTGTTCTTGCCAATAGATATATTTTACCGTAAATTGGACTGTTGTTTGAAAATACCATTCCTTCCTCTTTCAGTTCCTTGTAGTATTTTGAATGACAAAGTGAAATATAAGAACAGGATAAAGGATGGATGTGATTTGATAAAGGTCTCTCTAATGACTGGGCCACCCTGCCACCCCTTTCGTTCTACTCTCTCCATCTGTTGGCTATAGAAAAACAGTGTGACCCCGCCCATTGACACATACACACACCTGCCCTTTGCCACCCCTTTCTCACTGCCCGCTTTTGCTCTATGTCCTGTTGTCTGCCCCCTCTTGCCTACTCTACTATTCAGCTTCCACCACCTGCCATCCGACTCACCATCCGGCCTTCGCGACCTTGACCCATCACCCCCAACACAGCCCACCGAGAACCTTCTCCATCCCCACCACCCTCCCGTTCTGCACTGCTCTCTGTCTGCATGGCTTCCAGCTTTAATTAGATTAGTACTTTTACCTGTTAGCATGCCCAAGATCCAGCCAAGCATGAATAGACTAATACCAGCTCCCAACCATTCTCTTCCTGCTCCCTCCCCCTCTAACCAGCTTTCCAGCCTTGTTGAACCCTGACTAACTTAGTTATGATTTGACCCTGTGACGCCCCTTGGATAAAACCAGACTCATGCCAATAAGACAGCTTTTGTCATTCAGGCACGCATGCACGCACACATATACATACAATTTGACAAAAGAACCCAATCATGCAAGTTAAACAACCCTACACACAAACAGCGGTTACCCATACTGCTGGGAAGGTCTTAAGGGATTGTCTGTCTGAATGTGCTTGCCCCCTATTTTGTGTAATAAAATCAGTGTTAATAGTGAGTTACATCACCTCTAGTACTTAAAGAGTTCTCACGTAATTTATGGAGAGACAGGCAGATATTAATATTCTTTCTGCAAAGAAATTTGTGGACATCTAATTTTTCTTTACAAACTTCCCACCATTATCTTTCTTTGCATTCATACATTCTAATACATTTGACCCTATAATCAGATTCATCTGATCACCCTCTCAGTCAAAGCAGAAAACACAGACTTAAGAATATATAATGCTGGAATCAGCACTAATTTCTCTTTCCAATGTTTTTTTTTTTTGCACCACTAGTTATATTGCAAACAAGGATTATTAATGCAGGAGGATTTCCATGATAGAAAATGTATAGTATCATTGCAAAACTTGGACCTCGCAGCTATTTACTCACTCAAATGCAACCTTATACTTCCTGTTTATATGACCCAAAGCATATTGGGAACTCTGATGGCTTAAACTCTGCACCAAAGCTGTGGGATAAAAGGATATGTCATGTAGGCAACAACTTACCCTTTCAGACAAGAAAGCTGTGGTGGACAGGACAGGAAGTAATTCAGTAATTCAGTAATCAGTCAGGCATCAAAATGTTTGTGGGGCTGTTTGTTTGAACAGGGTGATTCTACTTGACACTGCTCCAGTGGGATGATTAGAGCTGCATTGATCTGCTGTTACATGGAGATGACACGCACAACACACACACACACACACACACACACACAATGAGTCCTTATCACATCATCCCATGACCAGCCTGAGCTGGACTGCTCTATCGATTGAAAGGGAAACAAGACCACTCTGGCCTGGGGCATGAGAACGCACTCACAGATGCACACAAATAAAAGATAAACACAGATGCATAGTCTTTGTGAGAAATACACACACACACACACACACACACACACACATACTCAAGCACACCATACATGCATGCTTTCACATGCAAAAAATGGCAAACAAAGGCACAAACTGATTACACAGAC
>KV751369.1:833800-888077 GCA_001698575.1 Mola mola | reverse complement strand
TGTTCCTGTACTGTGATTACACGCATCCCTTAATTCTTGCTGATACTCAGCCTCACATGAGTATTCAAACCAAGCCCCATATGGTTTTTTAAATTCTAAAACTTCATTAAATCTGATGAAAGCAAAGTTGTAGCTACAAATTTCCCAGTAACGCTCAAACTGTTTTTCCAAGTGTCCACATGGAGTAGATACCTACGGTTAAACATCTCTGTGTTTTTGACTAAATGGCAATGGCAGCAATGATATTTGGATAAAATTCATCTTTCTACAGACAAAGGTTTGTTTTCCCTATAGTATTCCTGTCAGTTAAGGAGCTCCCACATGTGATCAGTCAGTTGGGGCACTGTTTTCTGAAGTTTTAAGGTGTATGTATTATACTTTATATATTATGTATATAAAGTATGTATTCCATACTGCTGTAACATGCTAAACAATCAAACATGTCTTTTTAATAAATCTACACAATTTAGTCACTACAGTTCATCCTGAGGTGTGACATGAATGTCAACACCAAGTTAAATTGCAGTCCAACCCAAAATGGTTCCGGTGATCTTATTCTGTAGCGAGTGTAGCTGAAAGTAAGTAATGCTGGAGGGAATCTACAACTGCCGAGGTTGCACATGCTGCATTGACACCAGATGATTTCCACACATCAATGTTTAACTGAGCGACACAAGATTACAGGTCATCTCAGCTGAGCAACAGCAACCCTGGAGCTAGTCAGGACTCAATGTTCCACTTTGACTTCAGCAGACACTTGCTGAAATAGCAGTGTAAACCCAGGTCATCTGGTTAAAAGGCTAATTTCTTTTCTCACTGCATTATCCTTCTTCCAAACTTCGAAATTTATATCCTGTGCTCCTGCATTTTTTTCGTTTCTTCCTTGTCCTAGTAAAGTGGACTTTTAGAGGAACTATCCGAACTGCTGATTGATTATTACAATAGAACGGGTATTGATGCTTCTGGTTCTGTAAAAGCCCCTGGCAGCAATGGGAGGCCCATTGGTTTCTGTCAGTCAGAAGAATACCAGTGAAGTCTGTGAATTAGCCTCATTATTGAGATACAAAAGGAGGAAGATTTTCTACCCCATCTCCTCTGTTCTCACACAGTCTGAGTAATTAAAAAGTGATAACCTCTAATCACAGTTTCATTTCTGTCAGCATTTCCATTTCTCTAACGCGCAGTGTTCTCATTATTTCACGGGGACTCGCTTTGTTTCAGGGTTGAGATTAGCGCTTTGTCATGTGAGTTTTTTTTTGTGGGTTTTGGCAGGAGGGTGATTTGTATTGGTTTGTGTGAGCGAAAGTGTGTTTGTGTGTTTAACAGAATTACAAGTTTGCTCATGACAGGATGGAGGGTTCACTCTGCACATGGTTGACCCTCAGCCTAGGCCAGGTCAGGGGAAAAGAAGGCCTTCATAAAGGCAGAAAGTGACTTTGCTGCGTTGCAGCTTTTCATCTCTGGCGTGTATCCCTCCATACCCCTTTTTTTCTGTCTTAGTCCGTTTTGCTTTGTATTATCCTCCTTCCCCCTCCAACATAACAGAATTATCTGTCAGTTAGTCATTTTGCTTTGCTTTCTGTTGGGTGTGAGGTAAAGGTGTAAAGCTGGGAAGAAGCAGACATTAAGGCGATTAATTGGCAGCTCCATCGTCGGCACCGAGCACGGCGAGATCTCATCTTAATTGAATGTCGCTCTCACCACTAATCCCACCACTTTGAAACCCCCCATTTAGAAATCCTCAGTGACAAAAGGCTCTGTGTGTAATCGCTGTGTATCACCCCCTCCTTGCCACCCACCCCGGGGTAAGAAAAAGCTCTCTCTTTGTCTCCTCGTTTGGATGTTGAAGAGGGTGGTCTCTCTCCTGGCTAAAAGCTTGTTAAATAGCCATTGCTGATGGCCAATGGTGGAGGGAGGAGGGGTTGCGGCGCGGAGCCAAGGGGTCTCAGCCACCCTGGGGATGCAATCTGCCCCCAAGGAAAGGGCATTAGAGGGGATATTGCAGTGTATGAGAGTGTGTATGCCTGTGTTTGGACCACCGCTGAGATTCAGGTTGTTATGTAAATACATTTAAAGCTGTGAGATTCAGCAGATAAACTTCACATCTTCATAACTTTCCGGTGTCTTGGTTTTATTCCTGAGCTTTCAGAGCCTGCTTTGTTCTAATATCTGGCCACCTTCACCTTGTGTGTTATTGCAGGCAGATCACAGAGGTATTTTAAACCTCCCAGGTTGCCATCTGAGTCTTCTCAAGTGTCTCTCAAGCAGGAAGCAGTAGATTGTCTTTGTAATTTCTCTGGTTTTGAGTAACAGCACTCTTAAATGACTTGTTGATAAAAATAAGCCCCGACTGAAAGTATTGTATCATACTGAAATAGAAAATAGCATCCATGACTTTTGACGAAAGCGCTTTGCCTGTTTTATCTCGTTATCATATCAAGGAGCTCAATATGAGCGTCATAGATGTGTACTCTAGCTGTAATGCATATGTTAGCAAGAATGCAACAAAAGCTTTTTCTTATTGTTGCCTCATTTAGATTTTGGAAGCCAGGAGTTTATCTTGGTTTTGAATTCATTTCACCTCTTGTTCGAAAGGCTTCCGAAAGTTTATTACAATCATCTGTTATAGAGAGAACTTTTAAACACGGAAGTTTAACTCAAACTTTGGTTTCATGGACTTGCGTTTATGAAAGCACGATTCAAGTGTTGTGTTTGACTCCTTGTGTGTGTGTGTGAAAATTGTGTGTCATTCACCCATTCACACACATTCATTCATGGGTAGTTGGGTGTTAGAAAGCCACATACATTCACACACCAATGACTAAGCATTGGGAGCAATTTGGGGTTTCAATATCTTCCCCAAGGACAATTCAACAACCCGACAGCATGGGTCAATAGTTGAACACTTAATCAAAGGATGTTCCAGTCCACCACCACTTTAAAACATGTCGTGCAATCCTAAAAAAAGTTTTGATGCTGTGTAAAATAAAAAGAGAATACGGTCAAAATGTGTGTAAGAATGATGTAGTAATGCTCTTATCAGCCACAACATTGTAACCACAAACAAGTGAAGTAGATAACAGTGACCATTTCGTGAGGAAAGCGCAGTAGATGTCATTTTTATAGTATTTTATTTTTCAGTAGTCATTTTGAAAGAAATCTTGGGAGCCAAAGCAATGAGGCCACAGAAGATAGAACATACCTTAAGTAGAATAAAAGGGGTGTTTGTAAAATCCAGCTTATGTTATTTACACATCAGTTTATTATCACACGAATAACCTTGTTAACGCTTGCCTGCTTTCCAAAGGCATCAGCTCTTTCTCCTAACACAGAGGCGTTTGCTCAGGTGAGGGCCTCTGTAACCTTGAATACAGCAAATGGGAGTCACAACAAAATAAGCTTTACCTTCTATGGACCAGAGATAATTAAATAGAGTTTTAAATGATAGAAACATGTATTATATGAGCTGTATGTAATTACAGTAAACAAATATAATTAAATAACATGACCTGGGGTAAAAGTAACTTTGACAATGTGAGCTGTTGCTGTTTCCTTCCAACAGTCAGTGTTGGTTTTATGAAATGATATAAAGAGTTTTTTCAAGCTTGATGACGGAAGTGTTTATTTGTCAACATGACCAAAATGTATTTATAGCTCTGGAAATCATAAAATACCGGAGCCCTTTTTGTAAAGCTTCTACTATTTTGTAAGAAACTGACAACTGATGTCACCTTGTATCAACTATTTGTCAAGCTCTAATTAATTGCAGTTCACTTGTCATCTATTGTAACTCCGTGTGAAATCAGTGGTTAAATACAATGTTTTTTGTCGTTCAACCTCATATTCTTTCTTAGGTTTAGCTCTGTTTCACTTGGGAGCTGATCACCCTTCCTGGCCTTCAGGCTTTAGCAGGCTGTTGTTTTAATTTAGCAACTAAAAGCAGCAGCTCGAGTTGTGCTGACAGAGGAATGAAGAATCATGGTGAGGTTGGGAGCGAGCTCCTGCAAATATGAATTTTACACAAATGTACAGTATTTGACTCCCATGCCCTTCAACAATGGGCTGCAATAAAAGTAAAAATGTCAAAATCAACTTGATTCAGTGGCAGTAGTAGTGCCTCATGTAAGGCTTAGCAATGCTGGTGAGGGTATACATGAAACTGTGACGGATGATATGCTATAATGTATATGCATTTGCATTTTCTTTCTTTGATCGGCTATTGTCATTTTATTTCCTGAACCGATTGGGTTCAGGGTTACCATATGAAAACACCCACACCCTCTTCACTTCCATCTCTGTTGTTTAGAGGAGAATACTGGTATATTCAACATTGAATTGAGTACTTAGGACCTATTAGCTCAACAAGTCTATACAAAGCATTGTTTTGTGCTGTTTCCTGATGTTTACAAAAGAAAAACTAATTGGTCTAAATCTATTTTTGTTAACTTTGGAAAACACAGCCCTGTCTCCAATCATTTCTGGGGAGCTCTTTCAGTGAAAGTTAGAATAAAGATTCATATCATCCAGTATCTTTATAGTTACTGAGTCAAAAACCCACAGGTGTTTCACTGTACTCCATGTACCAGACACTTAAAAAAGTGATTTGCCGACAATTTAGGTTGTCCTGTGCCGTTGCATGTACAATCTTATCGATCCTAGCGACCAAGAACAATCCTGGAGTAATTTTCATAAAGTATGTACGTATGCTTAGGTTGAGAGGTACTGTCTAGTCTTCTTTAAAGATGTTTAGAAGAACAGCTGTTTCCCTATAGGTGACTGAACCTGCACCCCCCCCCCGGTCTCCATTTTTCTGTCGTCTTTTCTCTTCTCTTGCCTTTTGTCTGCAACTTTCCCTCGCCTCCATCTTGCTTTCAGAGCTGTGCTGCCACCACTGTCATTTTCATTTAAATAGCAGTGGGTGAGGTGCAAGTGAAAGCTGCACAGAGCCAAACCTATAGAATATAGAACTGGAGTCTTGGGGAAGGGAGAAATCCCGCGTTGGGGTGAAGTGAGGTGGTGAGAGGAGTGATGTACAGTAAAATTGAGAGATAAGGGTGAAATCTAAAAAGTGGGGGTGGGGTGGCGTGAACACAAGGAACCATAGTACCTCCGGGACGGGTTATTACTTTTAAATGCTCCTCTGTGCCTCCATCCTCCTCTTTCCTCACGATTCCTCCCCCACAGTGCTCCAGGAGGAGGTATGAAAAGGTTATTATGTTTCCTTTAGAAATGACTCGCTCTCGGTCTGCGCCTTTCATCTCCAAATGGAATAACCTCTCTGCAGTAGATTTCCTATTTTTCTCACCACACCATCATCTCTTATTCCAGTACACAACACCTGCTCCTCTCTTCATCCTTTTTTTTTCTCTTCTTGTCCTTTTTTTCCCTTCCCCACAGCCCTCTTCCATCCGTGATACATTTCTTTTCTCCTCTATTTGTCTGTTGTTTGGTGTTAAGTGTAATCAGTGTGGGGTCGGGCGTGCATTATGTCTTTTCATCGACATGGTGCTCCCACCTCAATCCTCACCCATTATACACAGCAGTTGTATAAATTAGGTATTAGGTAAGTAATATGAGGTGGCTTTACCTGTCTAGAAAAAAACACCTTTTAAACAAAAACTTGAACTTGGATGAAGAATCTTCAACACACTCTAACTTCCTTCTTTATGTGTCTTTCAGAGAGGTGAAGAGGCTGGCAGTCTGGTGTTGGAGGACGGTAGGGAGCAGCTGATGTACGAGATCCCGCTCAATGAAACGGGGTCAGCAGGCCTTGGAGTCAGCCTTAAGGGCAACAAGTCCAGAGAGACCGGGGAGGACCTCGGCATCTTCATCAAGTCTATCATCCATGGAGGGGCTGCTTACAAGGTAGATCACTGCAGAAGTCCCCCATGTTTTTGAGGCTTTTTCAAAATCCCCCTGCTACAAGCTCAGATGAGGAGCACCTCACTTCTCTCTAAATTGGTTTCCTTTTATTTGCACAAATTCAATTCAGTCACCGTAATATCGGCTATTTTTATCTCCCCTCCTATAATAATAACATTATACTCACTAAGTTAATTGCTAAGGTCTGGGAACTCAACTGGCAAGAAATGAAAGCAGACAGATGTACAGATTTTTTAACGGTCCCTTGCTGCTAAATTTTATTTGGAAGAGAAAACTATAGTGATGGGCAAAATCAATGCCTGCATTGCACTGAGGAATTACTGCAGGCTTTTTAGGTTTGCTCTCCTCCGGTTTTACTTCCATGTGAATTAGCTGCTGGCTTATTAACATCCTCATTGTCTGACTGCAATGTAAAAAATTCAGCTAAATTTCAATATTTATTAGGTGTTATTGTGTGATATCTGCTGTCATGCAGAGTCTCTAAAATTACTGATTCATAGAGCTGACAAAAGTTTGAGAGGTTTGCCAATTGAGTTGGCTGCATAGAATAGATGAAATCTAGTGGTATCTATACAGTTAGGACCAGAAGTATTTGTACAACTGTACGACAGAGTTTTTTTTTAATCTTTTTGCCACAATGGATTTGTGATAAGACAATTGATTTTTGTGAAATCTCATATATTAAAGCTGAAAGTCAGTTGTTTAATTTCAAATGTCTCGAGTCAAAATGATAGACTGCATCACTGCCCAAATACTTCTGGTCCTAACTGTATAGATACCACTAGAATTCATATAGTTTATACAGCCAAGTCAAGCGGCAAACCCTTTAAACTTGCATCAGCTCTACGATTTAATGAAGGTTTAGAAACTCATGACAGCAGATAACTCACAATAACACTTCTGGGCCCAAATATACATCCAAAATAAAATCCTTACTTGTTAACCACATTCCAAAGTGGACAGCACAACGGTACAGCCATTTTTGACAGCTTGACACCAAAGATAGACACTGAATAAAGAAAAAAAATTCTAAAATTCTGCTGATTGATACTTTGATCTAAAACTGTACTTTAAAGTCATAGATTGGACAAACATAAGAATCATTGCAGAAGCAGAAGCAATGCTCTCTTTATTCAAGTGTGACTTGCTTGTGACTTTATCTTCCCTGTGTTTCTGCGAATAAGTAGGATTTTTCTTTTATGATCTTTTTGTTTTTGTTCCTTCTTTTGTCCCTTCATCCACGCTCTTTCCCCCCTTTCTCTGTTGTTTCCTCTCATCTCCCCTTCCTGTTGGCGTTTCTCGTCTCTCCCGCCCATTTCCTGTCCATGCCTTCCCTCGAACTTTGACTCTGGTTGACCCCAAGTGGCCTTGTCACATCAGCACTGCAGCCCTCTTATCTTTGTCACTCACTTTCTCACTTCAAGTTGTGAGTGAGATCCCATTTCAGCACTTTGGAAGTTCCTTCACTTGTCCTCGGGATCTGGCCCCTGTCACTTCAGAACTCTTTTCGCCCCTCGTCACTGCTTCCGGATCTTCACTGAAAGACGGCGAGGCATAGAGACAAGTGTAGCGTTGTAGATAAACTGCTGGTTTGGGATCAGGGCGTCAAGACGACGGATCCCAAAAGTGCCTTCAGAAGTAGTTTCCCAACAGCTGCTGATGCGGATAGCGCTCCGACAGAAAAGCCTAGTAAGATCTCTGTCTGGCTGTAAAACAGGTTTTTGGTACAAGATACCACATAAGAGGAGGAGAGACACTGAGGAAGAGAGACAGAGAGTAGCAAGGGAGGAGGAAGTGAAAGAAAGACAGTGTAAAGGGGCGAAGTCTGAGGGGAAAAAAGAGCAATATCAAACAAAAGATTCATAATAAGAAACGAAGAAAAAGTAGATACACTCAGCTGGAACACAATACGTGTGTGTGTGTCATCCATGTTGATGCATGCTAATGAAAACAGCTAAGAGACCTGATGACACTTGGCAGTGCTAGGCCGGTATAGAGTAGGGAACCCGGGCACCCCCCGAGTCTGACTGACACACACACACGCACACACACGCATACGACACACACACACACGCATACAACACAGCAGGCAACAAAAAGGGTGGAGATGAGGAAGAGTCATGGAGAGATCTAACCTATTTTGATTAAACAGCATTCGCTGCTGTCTTGGCCCGGAGCCTGTTATGCTCCAGAAAATGTCCTTTGACTTGCCTGATCCCGTCATACCATCATTTCAAAGAGTGCGCTAAAGAAAACAAATTAAAAATACATGTTGTGCACCACAGCTGCTTACATGGAGAATGATGTTATTAATCTGGAATATCATAGACACTGCCGATTTTGGAATCAATTTTTGATAACATCCTATGTGTGTGTGTGTGTGTGAGAGAGAGAGAGTGTGCGTGAGTGTGTGTGTGTGTGTGTGTGTGTATGTGTCAGAGAGTGTGTGCGTGCGTGTGTGTGTGGGTGTGGTACCATGTTAGCGTGCATTTGAGGTCAGCCCAGGCGGTGCCGTGTTAATGAGATGAGGTCAAAGGGCAGGTCTGACCATAATGGACATGTCGGGACTCTACACACTCAAAGAGGGTCTTCTGTGTGTGTGTGTGTGTGTGTGTGTTTCTCGTCTTTATTTTCCTTTTTTAAATTTCGCCCTCTGTATCGCTTCCCTCGTTTGATTCCCTGTCTCTCTCTTGCTCTCTCCTCCGCTCACCCTCCCTCCCTGCCTCCCTCCCTCCAGGGCGCTATTCCGTGTTGCCTCTCTATGAGAGGCTGCTATTTAAAACACTTAGAAGTGATTTAGTGCCCACGGAGGCTATTCCATTAGCTGCTCTATGTATTTATCATGGCTCACCCACTCTCAGTAGATTGCTAACTGTACAATTTTCTTGCCTTCCCCTTTTTCCATTTTCTATTTTCTCTCTCCCTCACACATTCACTCCTCCTCCTCCAGTTTCTCCCTTTGGTAATGCTTTTCTCTTTAACATTATGAGTCGGGTGTCTTATTTTCTGTAAGATATGTTCTTCTCTTCCCCACCCTAGTTATTTAATATAATGTTCCAGTGTCATGAACAAATGATATCTCTTACATACTCTATGTTAGTGCTGCATTTACTGTCTGAAAAATGAAAATGAAACTTGAAATAATACCTCTCCCAGCAACATAAATTGCACATTTTATTAATAATGCTAATAATTCACCTTATGCTAGTTTGATAAGCTGAATATGGGTGGTTAGTTGGTAACACCATTCCCATCTTCTGCCAACAGGATGGCCGGTTGAGTGTAAATGACCAGATGATAGCGGTAAACGGTGAGTCGCTCCTCGGACGCTCCAACCACGCTGCCATGGAGACACTGAGGCGCTCCATGTCATCAGAGGGAAACGCCCGTGGCACCATCCAGCTCGTCGTGCTCCGAGCACTCCAGCAGGTACAGCAGATTGAGCTTTAAATGTTTTATCGCTGTATTTTTGTATTTTATAACACATTTTCAGTTTTGTTGAGTCATTTCAACCCAGGTGGATTGGAAATCATACTCAAACAACATTGGCAGATGAGAATGATATTTTCGGGTCATGGAAGTGATAAAGCTTCGTTCTGGAAACTTTTTTAAAAAGCAGCAAGGTTGAAGCATCAGTGAGTTGAACCATGGGGGCTCTATGTTATTATAGTTATAGTTATAAATCTTAAATTAGTTTGTCTTGTCGTATTATCATTATGGAATGATTAATACTGATCTTGTACTTTCATACAGGACAATTGAAAAATCAGTCATTAGTTCATATCAATAAATTGAAAAATCTATAAATGTTGCTACTGTAGTCCTTCTATTTTGTTCATAAATTCCTCTAAAAGCTTTGTCGGATGCGGGCCAGCGTAATAAAATTTTCAGGCTCCAACAGTTTGCTGAGATGAATTTGGTTACATAAAACATTAAACACATGCTTATGCATTATGAAATTATCGGTGCATCCTGATTCGTTATAGGATTATTCATAAGTAACCGCCTGAGTTTTGACAGCCAAATCAGTGACATATCATTCACATTAGAATCATAACTATGCCCGGTTGTGATCGCTTGAGGCTGACAGTGGCGACGATCTGCTGACCTATATTTGGAGGGGGAAGCACTTCATAACATCCTTTCAAACACTCGCACACTTGTTTTTACTCTTCCAAGTGTTTAAAGACCTCGCAGCTCAGTTACTATAGTAAAGGTTTTTGTTAAATAAAAGTATATATGTATATACTTTATATACTTTAATGACAGTTATGATTTATAAATGTTATATTTCTAGGTTTTGTCAAATCAACAGTCTCTCTAGTCTACACTATATATGTGAGTTTGCTTTCAACAAAGTGAATTGGATAGAAAGAAGGTTGATAATTCATTTAGCAGGTTATGAAAAAGTAAATAACAATTTTATTTATTTTCTTTTCATTATTTTTTTGAACATCTTATTTGATCTTATCTTATTTGTTACTTGTTCAGGAGCTGAACAAGGCTTCTGGCTTTGGCAGTCGAAATAGATGAAAAAGTACTCAAAAAAAAATATCTTTTTTCTTTCCTTCTTTTTCAAATGATTTTACTCCTATCATTTTTTTTTTTCTACAGATCCCCAGCACCAACTTTGCACTAAGTACAGCTACAAGTGGGTCGTCTGCCTATCAACCCGACACCCTGACCAGCTCCAGCAATCAGGTACGCGAGGGTGATGCCTTCAAGCAGCAGCAGCAACAGCAGCCTGCTCCGCCTCCTCGCTCCTCCTCGCTCCTGTCCATGTTGAGGAGGCGAGTGACAGAGCCGCTGCCTCACAGCCACAGGCAGTGGTATACAAACAGGCCCAGGGAGACACACACCAGATACACCTGTGGGTTTAGCCAAAGGGAGAGGCGTAGCGGTTACATATTTTGCTTCTCGCAAAGGGAGGCTGAGTACAGCAACGATGACGCACAATATGATGCGTGCACATCAGCTAAAGAGTCTGGGTTTGTCTCCGACAGCCAGACACCGAGCAAAAGAACTACAGAGGGGAACTTAAACAGGGAAAGCTATAATTATGGATACACACATGGATGTGAACACATGCAGGGTCACACCACTTTCAATAACAGACCCAGTCAGCCTTTCTTCGACGCTCAGGGCGACGCTCACAGCCGCAGGTTAAGGCACACACGTAGCCACACGCTGGACACCATCCACAGACAAGACAGTTGTCACGGTAACAGCTACACTGAAAACATTAGAGCCATGGCGGGGCAGATGTATGGAGACCCCCCCACACACAGCAGGATACCCACTCGAACAGGGCAGAACAGAAACGCACACATTTCTGCAAACAGATACATTGATGAACAATCACACAACTATGCATACAACCGGGCTCTCACCCGACACCACCACCTCAGGCTCTCTGGAGGACTCTGACACAGTTTGTGTCGTTGGAGGTGATGTGTGCATGTGTGATTTAGTGTTTATGCAGAATCCATCTTAAGAAAACACTTTATCTCTTGCAGGTGACTCAAAGAGCCCATTCATAGTCCTAAAATGAAAATGGAAATTAAATGAGTGCAAAAAGCCATTTCTGCACTTATTTTCTTAGAATGCAACGGTTTTAATTATTTAAATCTCTGCTGTTTGGTAATAAAATGGAATCTCACAATTGTAAGATTTTAATGGATTTATAATTATCTTTCTTGAAGCTTCCCCAATATTAACTTTTAGCTTTCATTTTGAATATTACCCAAAAACTTGGGGCGGTAACAAATTGTTCACTGTGTAAGGCTTCCTTTTTGGCACCTTCCTTTTAACTCACTAAAATTAGCTATAATTGATTCTTTTTTCTTTAATTTTTCTTTGTACCTATTGTTGTCTTCAGACTGTACACGCTTAACATGTTCTATTCTGTTTTGTCCATTTGTATAATATTTTATATCGTCTTTCCCTTTTTAATTTCAGGTCAATGTACTCTTGCTTTTCTATCTCACCTGCTTTTTTCCCTATGTTGAATAAAGCTAATATGAAGCCTCCTGCATGCCTGTCTGTTTCTTTCTCTGTTGGGTTTTCGGTGGCTGCCCTCTCCTTTGCTCCTTTCCCTGCAGATTAAATAAGGGTTTGGTCCCTGTTCCTTCTGTTTCCCTCAGAGTTGCTAATCTTTCTCTGCCTTCTCTTCCCCCTTTGTTATTCACTCTATGCAGAAACCAGGTCAAGTTTTATAAAACACATAAAAACTCCCAATTAAAAAACAAACATTCGTTTTCTGCCACTTATCTGGGTCCAAGTTGCGTGAGCACCAGTCTGAGAAGGGAGATCAAGACATTCCTCTCCACCAACTCCTCTGGGGGAACACCAAGATGTTCCCAAGCCAGCCAAGAGATATAATCTCTCCAGCGTGTCCTGGGTCTGCCCCATGGTCTCCTCCCGGAACAAAACATTTAATTCACAAATCTAAATATAACATAAAATTGTAAATGAATAGCAAGGGGACTACAGGAAATCAACATATTTTAGGAGTACCTCCTAAAAAACAACACAAGAGCAATGACTATTCATTAATGCTCTATGTACAGTAGCTTTGAACATGTTCCCTCTCTGATGTGATAAATATGTCCAAAGTAGAATGTGTTAACCTTTGATTATTTTGACTTTCTCTTGTGTTTGTTAATAGATAACAGGTGGCAAAAGAGAAAATAAGAAATCCTTACTTTGTAGTGCTTGTGTTTTATGCCTCCATGCTGGAGATGAGCATCGTACAGAATGGAGGCATTATGTTTCTAAGTTGTCATTCCACCCCATTCTTGTGAACTAGATATCTTGCCAACATCTGGATTGAATGTGTTTGAATTTGGTACAAACAATTGTCAATCATGGCATCATTGCATCAAGGATAAACTAATTTTGGTTGTGAGACAATGGTCAAAGTTGCTGTGACCCAACAACCCATGATTATGATCTCAAGAACACTTAGAGGGAATTTCTTCAAATCGGCACAAACATGAATTTGGACCTCAGGATTAACTGATTAGAATTTGATGGTTAAAGGTCAAGGTCACAGTTACCCTTTAACTACCAAAAATGAACAGGTTTTGAGCTTGATACTATGTCCATGGTGTTTTTTTATGTTCTTCTGCACACATATTCACCAAAATAAGCATACATCGACATAGCGGGGAAGATTTCTAATTTAATTCTGCAAACCACCAATGACATCTCAAAAAAACAAATTCAGACAGACCGGGTCTTCTATGTAAAAAACCTAAAGAACCAATCCTGATTACTTGCTGGGGTGGGGCTTAAAATTGTAGAAACAAAACTACTACACTATTGTAATGCATCAATTTGTAGGAGGCCTTGTACAAGTAGTTCTTCCTCTTCTTCCTGGGAATATGTCTCTGCTTCAAACATGTATAGCCAAAATACTTCAGTTTTAGAACTTGGCATTGCGCAGAGTATAGTAGAGTAGTTTATAAGACTCAGGATAAGGCAGATGAGGGCGAGAGCAATGACGCAAGACAGGGTGGGACTAAGGTAGCACATCAGATCGCCACAAACGAGATGAGGCAAAAGTGTAGAGCTACATCCAAGCCATTTTAAGCGATGGAGCTATTTATTTATTACTTTCTCATTTAAAAACATCCAAATATATTATTTTACAAAGCAGAAATCATTTCTTTTAAGGGTTAACTCAATGGCTGGAATAGACTTTGAAAACTTCAACTTCAGTTCAGTCAGTTGAAAATGATCCTATGCTGATTGTTTAAATCTTCTCTGTTTGTGGGTTGAACATGTGTGAAGAATTCTTCTTTCATAATTTGGAGATTCTTTGCAGCAACATCCCTGTTTGATGCTTTATAGTCCAACACAAAGATATTTTTTCTTATTTATTTTTTGATATTCAGTTTCAGCTAATTGTTGTTGCACGCTGGCACTCCTTATCAGTCACGACATATCACTTTATGAGTCTGGATAATCATGCAACCAACTGTGAGGCCCTAATGCTGTTTTTCATTTTATTTTATTTTATTATTTTTTTTTTATTCCCTAGTGGAAAATGTGTGAGAAACATTAGAAGCAACCATAAAGGACATTTTGTTCAGCAAACACTTGAAAAGCAGCACAAATTCCTGGATGGATGAACTATTGAAGATATCAGGCATGGCAGATGGTGAAAAATAGCTGTTTCTTTGTTGAGCCTGTCTATTCAACTCCATTCTGAACCATGACTGATTATTTCAGTCAGCAGCAGCAGTCAACAGCTTATAAAGATGTTTCACAGCAGTTTTGGGGCTTGACTGCCATTGACCTGTTCATTGTGGCATTTACATCTCATCTACGCCAAAGTCCCATTAGTATGTGCGTCTTTCAGCCTTTGGATAAATGCTATCAAGCCCAGTTCAAAGTTCAGTATATATCTGCATAGTCGCCCTCCTTGCATCACTAAAAAGCCAGTCTGGTGACACACTGGGTTAGTGTGATTAAACAAAAACTCCCTAAGGCAAATGTCCCTGTCCATTCTTTCACTATATCTATCTTTCTATTAGGGCTAAAGGTGGTATGGCCAAAAATTCTTTCCACAATATTACTCCTGTATTTCCTTTGAAATACCTGGAATACATAACAATTCCTAAATGTTATGGAAATACTTACTGTTAATTTAGCCATGCGAAAATGTATTTTCTTGTTTCAGTCAGCATTTACGGTTTGTACCATTCGGAGTATAACATATGGACGGAGCTTCCAGTGCTGAAAAATGAAACGTTTCTGTTGGCCAGCAAGGGGGCAAAAATAAATCTGATGGTATGCAAGCCTATGAAAAAGTGACTCAATTTCTTACTTGATTGGCTACATCAGTAAATTGATTCCTAACAAGTTAATGTCCTCAGATGCAGTTTTCCTCTTCATTAAAAGATGTTCATTCGGTAAATGGTAAATGTCTCTAATAATACACAATAAAGCAGGTCATGCATATCAAGCTGCTTGTGATTGATAAGTCACTATCAACACCGGTATAGTCCTCAGATTCTTGTCAGATTGGCTGCATTGCAATGCATATCCAAAAAAACAATATCCTAGCCTCCTTCAGCTCCAGCTTTACTTTGCAGTTAGTGCTAATTAGCAGACATTAACAGACAATTCACTTGTACATATTGGCACAAGCTTAGAATCATAGCAACAAGCATGGCTGTATACTTCTTGTTTTAGTATGTTTGGTTACAAATGTTGAAAGGAAATAGCATAATTGGTGTTCCCATTGATGCCATGTAGTATGCTTTGAAGTTGGGGGATTTCAATAATGCATGATGCACGTTCTTCTATTTGTTTTGGAAGACAACCTAACGTCTTACCACCGTTAACTAACAAAGTCTGAGAACAATTAGCCCATATCAAACAATTCTCAAATAACTGATTCACTTAATAGTTAGGTTTACATGGACACAAATATTCGGAATAAAGGGCTGATCAGAATAAAAAATGCTTCATGTAAACACGTCAATTGGAAGATTCTGATCTGATTCGGCTCATTCGGAAAGAAATTATATTCCGATCAAGAGGGGTTAGAGGGGCTTATTCCGAACCGTGTTTTTCTCTTACGATTATTTTAGGGAAATTAGACAAATCTGCGCGTGTCAAAATGCTGCTATTCAGATTAAAGCTCGGTGCGTCTATACGCACGTCATGATTAGATTAATTGATTTAGCGTCCATATCCCTCAATAAGGAATTTTGCGCATGTAAACATAGCTAATGATAATGTAATGCTTATGATGGGAAGTGCTTTTTTTTTTGTTTTCTCTTCAGACTCAGACTTGGTCATACCAGAAGCATACCATTTTTGACAGCCATAGGAAAAAAAATCCTTAATAACTGGTTTATGACTGTGTCAATTACATTAATGTTTTTTATAGCACCTGTTATTCTGGTAGTTCAAAGTCCTAACCAGGTGACTAACAAACAAACATTAATAATGCAGTAAACTGTAAAATACCATGTCGTAAAATATGGAGATTGTGCATCGTCGGCAGTGATGCGGACGCTGAAGCGGCCTGTTGTGGTGAAGAGAGAGCTGAGCCAGAAGGCAAAACTTTCAATTTACAGGTCAATCTACGTCCCAACTCTCACCTATGGTCATGAGCTCTGGGTGGTGACCAAAAGAATGAGATCGTGATTACAAGCGGCCAAAAAGAGCTTCCCTCGCAGGGAGGCTGGGCTCAGCCTTAGAGATAGGGTGAGGAGCTCAGACATCCAGTAGAGGCTCAGGGTAGAGCCGCTGCTCCTCCGCGTTGAGAAGAGCCAGTTGAGGTGGTTCAGGCATCTGGTCAGGATGGCTCCTGGACGTCTCCCTGGGGAGGAGACCCCGGGGCAGACCAAGGACACGCTGGAGAGATTATATCTCTTGGCTGGCTTGGGAATGTCTTGGTGTCCCCCCGGAGGAGTTGGTAGAAGTGGCCGGGGAGAGGGGCGTCTGGATCTCCCTGCTCAGGCTGTTGCCCCCGCGACCCGGACCCGCATAAGTGGCAGAAAACGAAAACGAAACAAAAACGAAATACAGAGAAAAAAGGGATTTTTCTGCGTTTGCTCTCTTTATTTTGCTGTTTTGCCGAGTGGTGTGTGGGTGACACAGAAGGGTGAGGCAGGAATAAGCCTCTGAATCCTTTTGTATGCATCCGTAGGTTGGGGTTGGCTGTTTACTTATTGTTGTGGGATTACGATATCTGACTGGCTGTCTGCCAGGCTGCTTCAAAGGCCTGAGGCAAGTCGTCAGTGGATGGATGGATGAAGGGCTATGATGTGATTTATGTGCCATGGACACATGCATAAGAGCTGTCAGAACTTTCTGTGCAAATGCACACAATGCACATATATGAGCTTAAATTGATTGACAGCTATTATGTAAAGAAATATTAAAATGCATGTTTGGTAATAATGATGCTCCAGGGACTCCACGACATTGTGAATACACCTCACCCAGCTCTTTGATACGATGAAGATACTGGAACACCTTTCATTATTGTACACTGTATAATTTTTTTTTTCTTTGCACTTGAATAATTGTGTGTGTATGTGTGTGTGTGTGTGGTTGTGTAAGTGTATGACAGCATTGATTCCCATCTCTTTGACCAAAAAAGGCTTCTTTTATCCTCCACCACCGCAACTGCCAATCCATATCTCCATCTGTGTGTGAGGGGTCCTTTATAGTGCTGGATGGCTGTTCAGTGACATGCCTGATAGTGCTCTCAGGATTATCTTAATTGCTCTGTTTTCAGTTGTGAACATGAAGAGAGTCAATTTTTTTTTTTCCAATGCATTACCCAAAGCCTCTAAAAATTCCCCCAAAATATATTCTTTGGTAGCTAAATATTTAGATTTCCTATTTTAGCATTGTCACCTTCTTTGTCAAAATCTTTTTTCCCGTTAAGCAATGGGACCTTGTTATACTAATTTATGAAATTTGCTGATGCTACATCCAAAATAAATCTTGGATGGACTTTACTCCTGCAAATTGAATGTAAAATCCAATTACACTCTCCCCATGGCTCATTATTTTCCTTTCATCAGAAGTTAATCTAGCTGTAATTTTAATGCAGAATTGACCAAGGACAGTCAGTTCTGTAGATAAGACAGTTTTGTAAGCATCACTGAATTTGTAGAGTTTCATTCAATGAGTAAAATGATATCCATGATTACTGTTTTGTCTATTTTTTTTTTAACCCTGAAGAGTGTAGAGGTAAAACAGATATGTAGTTTAGGGCTTCCTCAGAAAGATTGATCGTTTTAGCTTCATAATAACTGGAATGCTGTTTTCATATGGCCTCCAGTTTTAAGTCTTGTATTAATGACTATAAAAGAACAGAACTGAAAGAAAATAATGCATAATCTGGGCTCGTTTTGTGGCTGTGAAATAAACAAAAGAAATATAAGACCTCAGTCCAAGCCTACTTTGTTTGAACAAAGAGACAACAACATTAATATTTTACAAATTAACTTGGATTTAGTGCATATATATCCATCTGAGCCCTGAATAACCACTTTATCGTCGCTTTTCATCTCTTTCTTTGTTGACAGGAGCCTTGGGGCCACAATGCATACCAGGGCCCCTCAGAACCCCCTAGAGCTCGAAACACAGATTCCGCCATGAATGGCGCAAGTCACACAGCGATGATGACAAACAACGATGCATACAACAACTCTGGAAGTGGTGAGCACACACTCGACACAGTATTTGTCCATTTGAACTGTCAGTCAACATTAGGCTTGGAGTGTTTGTGTGCTCCCATTTTCTGCGGCTGTTTGTGTACACACAGCATGTTTGTCAGCCTATGTGTGTATGTATGCTCATATACCGTATGTGTGTTTGTCGTCAATGCCCTGCAGGACAATCAATCAAGGCACTGACATCGTTCTTAGGTCAATGTAGCAGTTATTGTCCAAGCTCTGTCTTCATCTTTATTTTCACTCTTGCCTTTGCATAATTATATCTGCAGAAGGGGAAGTCATTAACTCTGTTTTTTCAATGCATGGCTTGCTTTTTATGTGCAAAAGATCTGACCTTGGAATCATTACGCTGATGAACAGGCTTCTAAGTGGGCCAGATTAGCATACAGTGTATTGTGCCTCATGCCTTTAACTGTGTTTAAAAAAAAAAAAAAATAGCAAACAGTTTAAAATTAATTCTTTATCGCTCTCTCTCCCCCATTCCCCCTCCTCCCTTCCTCCATTACCCCCTGGGATGCAGGGAGCTTGAGATGCTTCTCTAACTGAGGCACTGTCAGCTCTCCATCAGACTAGCAGCAGTACAGTTACACTTATTTTGTACAGGATGCAGGGGGATTCAACCAATAAAGGCTTTGCAACTTAAATGATTTTCAGGGTTCACAATTTATGAAAAAAAGTCATAAAACTTTTGTATGGAAACTTTGTGGTTTGAATGTGCACTGTGTATGGTATCTTAAAGGAGAACTTCAATATTTTTTAACTTATTGGGCCCTATTTCATGGTCTTTTAGTTATACACTTTCAGAAAAATAAATGGAAATAAATATTTCGTCAAATTCGTCAGTTGACAGGGATGCTCCATAAGCAAGAATTAGAACTAGAGGAAGGTAGGAAAAACACAAACTTTACAAACATTAATTTTATACAGTATGTTTCTACTTAGTGAGTCATTAAAACCACAGGTGTTTCACTGTGGGCTTCTACTCCATGTTATCCAACACTTGAAATAACATTTTGAATATAATTAGTGGTGAAAAAAAGCTATTTATTTCTTGTGTTTTGACTTGTCCTGGGTCGTATAGCTTTCTTGAGCTAAACTAAGTCTGACTGATCAAACTCAAGCTGTAAATTAAAATTCACCGGGGTCTTTTTCAATGTATGACTTTACTTTGCTCTATATTGACAATATTGGTCCTCCGTTCTGGTCAACAAAGATAATGAACATTGTTTAGCGATATACAACATTTCATTCTGGATATCTAAATTTATACATGATTTAAGTATTTATTTATTTATTTAGGCTTTTATTGCTTTCAGAACTGACAGATTGAATTTAAGCAGCTTTAATTTTCATAATGACCCGCAATAATTCAGTTGATTGAAATAAAAATTGTTGCCAACTGTTTAATTATTGATTAATCACTTATTAATCACTTTTTTCATGCAAAAATATCAAGCTGGTTCCAGCTTTTTAAATATAAGGATTTCCTTCCAAGGTTTGGCTTGCTGCAAATTGAAGATGTCACTGTGGTCTCCTGGAAATTCTAATGAGCATTGTGCAATTTTGACATTTTGTATACTCCAAAAGATGTTTTTATTCATTTTAAACATAATCAGCCCTAATTGTCTGTAGTCCGAGTTCTGTTCTTGCTTAGCTTTCTGTGTCTTTGTGTGTGTGCTTGTTTCTTCTCAGCTCTGTATCCTGCTTCCACTGCCAGTGGAAACTACGGACACTACGGCAATGAAGATGAGGAGTTTGACGAAAGCTTCCCCCCACCGCCCTCCCCTGGCTCTATGGAGGAAATGAATAGAGACTTACCACTGAGTCCCCCAGACAGGTACCCCCCTCCCAACAACACATGCACACATGCATAATGTACAGTACACCATCAGTACCCCTATTTAACTCCACACAGGACCAGAGTTATTATATCCTAATGAAGACCTTTGCGTTATGAGATTAAGAAAAGGCATTACACAAAATGTTACAACACGTATATGCATTATTTAGACTATTCAGCTCTAATTGCAATAGCCTTTGTGCATTATGGATAATTATGGTAATAGTATAAATGGTATAATATTTCAGTCTGTAGAAGTTTGAAGGCTTAGATTGTATTTTTATGACGTTCATTAAAAATATGTGTAAAGGAAACGTAAAGGCAGACATGGGCCTTGAGTCACCCTAAAGTTTTTATTTTACTTTTTAAAATTTTGTGCTTTTTGTTCAAGGCAGTGTTGTTTAAGGCAGCAGTTAGTTAAGAAACCTACCCAAAAACGGATTGGAAACAACCTTCTTTTAGCAACCAATTTTGGTGATCATTAATCTTTATATTTTGTACAAATCATAAGTTACCACTATTCCATATTAATTTTTAACTGCATACATGGTATATGTTGGGTTTGCCCGGATCATAATTAAGAAATTAATGTGCTTTACACTAGAGATGTGTACTAATAAGAGGTGATACAGTGCCATTCAGCAATATATATCAATTTAACTGCAGCTTTGGCAAAGCATGGACAATAAGCAAAATTAAGCTTTAGAATAATTAGTTTTTGTTTTATATCTTCCTACAACTGTCTCACCACCAATATTTTTACTGTTTGTCCTCTTAAGCATATGTATTTCCTTTGTAGTTCGGATTGTGGGGCACAGCTAGAAGAATGAAAATCTGTGGTCAATGACACTCAAAAAAACGATCTCCTTCCCAGAAAAAACTGATAATATAAAGTTCCAGAGATGGTCAAACACTGCCTCTTTAATTTGCCGTTAGAAAAGGGTGGCGGGCAATTCTAAAGCAATTTCACCATTCGATATTGACCCTACTAGTACGGGCCTCAGCCTCTAAAGTCATCACTCTCAGCTTTAAAGAATAGAGAACTGTAGAACACCATCACAGAACGTCCGCTCAGTGAAATCCTCATAGTACGTCAAGGTACGTCTGGCATGAATATGCTCGTTACTCTGTAAGTTTAAATTGAGTTTACATGCTTTTACTCTATTTTAACCACGGTATCTACAGTAGATGACGTTGAGTGACTTTAGTCCCACCCCATCTCCGATTACTGCACTTCTTCCCACTTTTAAACCAGTCTACTGTCCGCTGCAGAGTGGCAAGTTCAAACATTTGAGTAACTCACCCACACATGTTTAAACCGGATATGCATTCCCAGGAAGAAGCGGAAGAGTTACGTGTGCAAGGTCACCAAGAAGTTGATGTAACAGAAGCCTAAGTTTCGTTTTTACATTAAGAACGACCCCACAAGTTACCAGGTTGGGTATGATAGATTTTCTATGTAGAAAACCTGGGCAGGATTGCAAAAAAAAAGCTGAAATCCTCAGCCATACTGTCAGCTGCTTCTTTAGTTTACAAGATGTGGTATAGTACAGTACATAAAAAATATCATATGGAAGTGTCAACAATGACAAAAATATGATTTTCATTTAAAGCCATGTTTAAAGAAAGTCTTGTCCTTAATCCTGGCTGAGCTAATTGAATAGTTGATTGATCAGAAACTGCAATTGCTTTGCAGTGAGTTTCAGAAGCCATCCCACACGACTGCAGCTTTCTACGCGGCCAACAGCCAACTGGCCAGTGGCAAGGACAATGTGCCTCGCAACCGAGCGTCCAAAAGCATGGACCTGAGTGAGTGCATACACACGCACCCCTTCATCAGTGAAAGAAGCTGTTGTTTTCACTACTACATATTGTTGTCCCAGCCGTCACAACATTAACATCTAATCATGGACTCAGACAGCAGGGACACACAGGCACAACAGTGATCACATGCTATTATCAGTACATTTTTTTTGTTGGGATATGTAGCCCTCTACCATTATCCCCAGCATGAGGGGGACTTGACCTTCTGAACTCATAAACCCAGGGGCTTTCCAATGGACTGGATCAACACACTGTCTGTTGTGTGCGTCCACGTCTGTGTGTTGTCTGTGAATGAAAAGCATGAGGTTTCCAATCTCATGGCTTGCTGTTTGTGTGTGTGTGTGTTTGGATGGCAAGAAAAAAGGGACTTATTTCCTCATATTAACCCACACTGACCCCTCCTTCCCCCCTCTTCTCTTTTCTGTCTCTTTCTAATCTTCTCATCTTTTTTACCTCTTTTTTCCTCTTTTTGATATTTATCCATGGCTGCTGGGACATGGACATTGATCCGTCTTTCTTTTTTTTTTTCCTTCATCTCTCTCTCTCTCAGTGTTTTTTCCATTTTTCCTGCCAACACTCAGCCAAAAGCCAAGGTGTTCATTGCTCTTGCCCTGCTCTATCTATCTCTCTTTCTTCTCTGCCTCTCTCTGATTTCCAATTGCAGTTTATTACATTCAGTGGATTGGCTTTCTTCCTGCTGCACACGCCTCTGCCACCAAAGCTGATTGGCTTCCATTATGGACAAGGGTGGTCTGAACTTGCAGCCGCGCACACACAAACACACACTCCTTGTGGCTATCCCACTGACGACCCTCTCCAATACCCACCATTATCTGTCTTCCCTGCCTTGCCTCTATCTTCCATCTCCTGGCATCTTCCATTTCAATCGGTTTATTTTTTCGTCTTTTTCTTGTTAACAACCTGCTTTCATTCGCCCCTTTCCCAGTCCAAAGCACTTGTAGGATTGACACAAGGTAGTTAGCAGAACTCTATGTGGTCACTATCTGAGGCAAAAATATGCGGAGCTTAAAAAAACAATTTTTCTCATTTTTCATCTTACAAAATAAACTCCTAATAGTACAATTCTATACATTTAGCACCTGAAATGAATACCTATGTTTACACAGTCAACAGTGACCTGTTTAATATTTGAAATGGACTTTCATGCATTGTTTTGAGTGATAGTGGCCATAATTTTCTTTTTTTTAAATAATGCCTTCAGAATGATGTCTGTATATTTATGAGCCTCGGGTCTCCTTTTTATGTCACATTAAGTTGGTAAACTACAGATAGCAGCTATTCTACATTTCCATTTGTGTGCTCATAGCAGTTTTCTTTTTATCTTAAAACCTAACGTTATTTAGGATTTCCACTTTAAATGTGCTATAATATACTATAATATAATATAATGCGTTATAATATACTATATTGTTTGCAACATAATTTGTGATTAGTGAAAATTTACATTTTTGCATCAGGTATCATTTTCATTCAAAAAGTGAACATGACACAACATGTTTTCATGATTGTGATGGGACATCATTTGAGACACATTACAATTTAGATTACTTGCCAAGAGATATGGCAGGAGCTCTAATGCATTTGAAAATTGTGTTTGAAAAGCTATAGTCTGCGTTGGAAAATGTTCTATATGGATTGGTTTTGAAGATGCACAAATTGCTTTGAAATATCAGACCTTTTAGGAGACATGACACCTATAACCTGCACTTGGCAATCAAAGGTAGTTTTTATATTTAGAAAGGACATTTGATTCTTCCTGGATCTGTAAAATATAAGTTGTTTTGCCAAAGCTTCTGGCTGATTTGGAAACGTCCTTGGTTACTGTTACAAGAGCAGCAGAGGAGCACCTGGTGTATCCATTCACTGTGTAGCCACAAACAGGCCTCCAGCTCATTACTCATTATAACCGTCTGATTTCATGTTTCAATGCATGAGCATCTTCAGACGACACACAAGTTGTTTGCCTTGCTTCTACTACTCACCTCCAAAAAAGAATAATGATCCAATAACAAGAAAGACAGATATTGCAAATGTATGATAGTGCTCTGTACTGACTATGACAGTCTAATTCAGTTGTCTGTGGTGTTTTTTTTGGGTGGGGGGGTTTAAGGTTTTTAACAAGTGCTCACAGGGAATGTTTTTATTAGCGGTAACAAACTTTGACACAGTTTAAAGAGAGAGAACGCCAAGTGCTGAAGCGTCGCATGCAAGCATGCACCACTTCCTATTAAATTGTTCATGCTTACGAGGGCAATCTGAATCTGAGGGAATGGCACTGTCCAAACAAAGAATAGATAAAAGCCTGCCCTACCACACTTCCAAATCCATGATAAAGATACCTACATTATCACCACATAAACATACCACCTTAGTATAATATAGCTGATGGAGATTTGTATTTTATCCAGCGCATGTTCAGAAAGAAGACAGGTCTTTGTCTGCTAATCTCTTGGTGGCTACCTTTTCATTCCAGGTTTCCTCTGACGGTTGGGTTTTTCGTTTTCTGACACACCCTGTCACCCAACCATCGTCATTCCCTGCTCTGTCTGCCCACTGTTTATCACTTTTTACGTCTACTCTATGCACATAATGTTCTCCCTCCCCCCTTATTTTCCCTCCCCCTTGCACATCATTCTACTGGGAAAATTGACCTCATAAAAAATGAAAAGGATTATTTAAGAGAAAAAGCAGCATAATAAAAACCTTTTTATTGTATCCCATGGTGGACTGCCTGCGGCTGCTGCTGCTGGCCAGCAACAATCCTGTTAAAGTTAGATTAGGTGGGGGGGGTTTCTTCTCGTTTTCGTTTTCCTCCTGTTATTATTTCTCTCATTGTCTCACTTCTATCTCATGTCATTTTCTCTCACAACCACAATATCCTTCTTTCTTCTGGGTTTCTTATATTTCTGCTTCTTTTTCATTTCCTCTTCCAGTCTGCCTCATTTTGTCCCTGCATTTGTCTGATGCTTCTACAGGATGCCCCAGCGCCACTAGATACTGTACCAGTATAACCATGTATGAAGCTAATCCATGTTTGATATAACAAAATAAGCTATTTACTGTGTGATTAAATCTGTTTTTTGTTGTGTTCTAGTGGCTGATGAGAGCAACATGGCCTCATCGATCTTGCAGAAGACTGGTAAGTGTTTAATATCGGCTAAATATGCACAAACAAAGAAAAACACTCCCATTTGCTGACCCGCCACTCTGCTGCATCCCTTTTCCTTAATTAAGGCCAGTCTTCAATCTTATATTTTTCTCAAACATGTCTTTATTCCTGGCTCTTTTAGTCCCCAGCTGACAAAGTTGATTGTGAAGCACTTACCGTCTGAGCTCTCACTGCTTTATAGCCATGCAGGTCAGCAGGTGCCAATCCTTACCCAGCTGAGAACAGCAGCAGTGCACCACCCGGGTTCTTCCCCAGTCTCAGTTCTGCTTGGTTTGATTTTGGAAAGGTCTGGAAAAAATGAAAGAGTCCATTTCTTCTCTTTCACTGAAATTACAGAGCATTGGTTTGAACTACAATCCTGTTTGTGCTCAGAACTTTAACTTCTTTACAGTTCTGACTGCAACTGTTCATATAGAGTTATCTCTTGCTTGTAGTCTTATCGCTTGGCCCTTTGTTAGCCATATGTTACACAAGTTTGATGGCAATTTCACAGGTTAGCAGTTTTAAGTTTTAGTTTCTCTAGAAACGTATTCAACACATCCTGCATTGTTGTCTTCACCTGATGTTCGAGATTACAGTGGCTCCTAAACAGAACAGGATGAGGTTGTGTATGTTAGGGCAAAAGTGAGTAAGCAGCAAGGTAGAACCAGAAAGTTCAGTGGGAACGACTGAAGAAGGCAGTTAGTTTGCAGTCTAGCAGTGTTTTAGATGTAATTTGCAAGCTAGATTACATGAGCTATGGTGTGCACACAGCAGAGAAATGCTAATACTGAGAGCCAAGCAACACACATCGCTCATATTTTGAGAATGTCAAATGTCCCTTAGCCCACTGATAATATTTTAAGTTTGGTCTTGTCTTGTCAACGAAAACATAACATACATTTCATCATAGTTTTGTCAGTGTCTTATCATTATCATCATGGAAAAAGTCAGTTTTTTTGTTAACAAGTTAACACTGCATGTTCCCACCACACAATTTTGTCTGATTTTGCACTCACCAACAAAACCCCCATATCAGATCCAGATCAGCGTTCCTTTGGAAGCCACTCATCACTAGTATAAATGCTGCAAAGACGTGAGAGGCTCCCTAACATATTGCCTCCATCAACAAGGTTTCTCGTAGGCAAGATATCTCCACAAACATTTGACGTAATGCACCAAGCCAGTCTTTTGACCATGTCCTTTTCTGGAGTGTCATAGCAAACATAGCACTTGTTTGTGTCGACTGTCCATTTTGAAATTTGTTGATGGGCTCATTTGCATTTGTGAAGCAACATATAGTGTCTGACCACGCTGGCGCCAGACGGTGTAGTTTGAACTTAAAACAACTGTAAGACTCCAAATTAAAACAGAGCAAATAAGTAGTGTGACAGGACCACTAACTCTTCTAAAAACACCTACATACGTACATGTGGGCATGAAACAATATTTTTAATCCATGCGTAGCTATCGATTCATTTGAAATGATAAAATTGTTTCTCACTGTGAGAAGTGGGGCTCTTGAGCATCCATCACACATGATCAACAAGCAGCCTGTTAGAACACTCTTTTTCCTCTATGTCATCACTGTTAACTCACTAAATATGAGAGGATTATTTGTGTCATTGCCGTCAAGTGAGAACAAAGCCACAACAGATGAATCCAGCATTGTTATGTATTCCATGTCTGAAAAGGGCGTCAGTGTATGTCCTTCAATTCATGATTGACGTACAAAAAACACAACAGCGGAGAGAGCTTGTTACCAAGGAAAAAATACAGTTTTACAATATCTCTTGCGTTTTTATTATGTGCATCCTAATTCAAAGAGCATATTTTATGCATATTAATAGAGTTATAATGAAAGCAGTGATTAAAGTAGTTTTCTGTGGCTTTACTTAAACAAAAGTAATAGCACTTAGTAAGTTAAAAAAAAAAATACACTGCGTGGTAAAATCCATCCTGTTAGTGTTTTACTATAATCTCAGATTTTTTGGGATAAATATTACTGCTAGTTTAATGTTTTTGTTGCATTTTATTGCTTTTTACGTCCTTTAGTTGATGGCATCTGGATTTCTTTTTGGTTTTTAAAGATGTTTTCCCTCTCATCCGAAAGTCTTCTTCAGTTCTAAACATTTGGTGGGGAGCCAGATGTCCAGATGCCTTCAAGTAATGGTTGTATCATGCTTGTATGGTGCCTATACTGTGAGCACCAAATTAAAAAAAAGCTTTCCGTATGTTTGTCGCTTTGTTACAATGCATTGTCCAGCTAATCAAAAATCATTTAGTTAGCTTAAAGGAGAACTCCAGCAAGCCATATTTCCAATATTTTAGACACTTTAAAATGCTTTTTTTCTTGTACAAATAGACTAGTGAATGACATTTTTTAATAAATTCCTCCACAGTACATATTTTAGTTGCTAGGACCATTTAGGTCTACAAGACAATATAATGCAACAGCACAGGGTAAGTCAAAACATTTGAAATCTTTTTTTTTTTTTTTTGATAAAGGGCCGTTGTACAGAATTTTAGCCTGATGAAACTGGTAGCAGAGTAGTTGGCTTGTACACACCAGTGTTATGGCTGCACTACCGTTGAATATAGGAACAGTTTCTGCTGTAAAAAAGAAAGGGGACCAGTGGCTTTTCACTGTGGTTATTGTAGGCATGTCGTTATAAACAATTTGAGCTGCAGAAGTTGTGATGTTACCTAATGTTTCAGTATAACAACTAGGCTTGCATAAGAAGAGAATCACAAGGCAGGAGGCAGGCGTGGACACTGATTCTGTGCCTGTCACAACCACGCACTCACCGATTTTTTTTTTTTTTTTAAAACTCTGCAACAGGCTTAGTTGACTGTTGCAGGTGGAATACAAATGACCCCAGCACCACTGCCGACCTCAAAACCCCCACACTCAACATTCCCACAAGTGTCTTGGCCTAAGCCTTCACCCCAGTCATCCATCCCCCTGTCTTTCCTTTCCTCACCTGTTATGATTTTCCTGGAATTTCTCGTCAGTGCCCATGTCCCTTAGGCTGAAATAAAGCCATCCATTTTTTTTTTTTTTCCTCTGCAGCATTCTTCCTCTCGTTTTTGATGTCTTAGCTAATGCGTATCGACAGGACTTCACATGTTTTTCATTTTTGCTGACGCAGTGTATTTGCCTAGCTTAGGGCATACCCGGCCCTCCCTCCTTCCTAAATGGCTTCAGTGTTTCTTTATGGGCTTTGACATATTTCATTAGGCGGATGGTCTTAAGAGGCCCGCATGGCTTCTTTAATCTGGCTAAAACCCTTTTTCTGTCTGGCTAGTGCCGCTGTGAGGAGCGCTTTACTCCTCTAACTCTCCCTCTCTCTTTCCTCCATCCTTCTCTCTATCACTTATTCACTCTACTCCCTTGCTTCTTCCTCTTCCTTTCCTCTTGATTCTCCAGTCTTAGTAGTCTCCATCTTCAGTGAAGCTTTTAGTCATTTTATATTTTCTTTCATCTCTGCTACCATTCTTGTTCTTGCCCGCTTCTTCTCCATTCACTTCTCTCTTGACTTTTCTCTGTTTCCTGCTTTGTCGCCAGGCTCATTCTCATTTTTAGTATCGTCTCAATCCCAAACCCTCATCTCCCTTTCTTCCTCTCTTCTTCTGTCTCTTTTACATCCCACTCTCTCTTTATGATCACAATTAATTCACTCTCTCTCTTTTATCTTCAGGCCTCTCTCTTCCCTCTCTCATTTTTCCTCCATCCTCTGCAGCTGTATCTGTTCCAGCCTTATGTGATTATGGCGAACATGCTCCACTCTCAGAGCTTCCTCTACTTAGTCGGGCTCAACGCAGTATCTCCACGTATGTGTGTGTGCATGTACAGTTTCTAGACAGCCAGAGTAATGGACAGGTATGACTTCATTCATCCATCCATTTCTCGCCCTTAGAGTCTAATCTCCCTTGGCAGCAGGTTGCCCTCTTACAGCACACCTGGGAGCTCTTCCAGTGCACACGCACACAGACACACACTCGGCCTCATGCACACCTCCGTTGTTTCTCTCTTGCTCTTTGCATTTATGTGCACAGTTTTTAGTGTGTTTCATCTGTCGTCGTCTTGGTGTGTAGTGCTAGCTAAGCGCTGACCCGGGCACTGTTGCCGTCAATCTGTGCACCCATTAGTCCCTGTTGTTATTCATCCACACAATAAGACTCTAAATCAAGCCGGCATCCTGCCAGTGCTGAAACAGCCACTTTGTTTTCACATTCGATATTTAGGTGCTGCGTAACTCCGAATGTTGCTGTCATTCGCTTCATCCACCTCTCCCTCCCTCCATTTGCTGCATCTGGCATGTTGTTGATTTAAATCAAAAGTCACCAGTCTATGGCTATAAGAACCATCTGTTTCTATGCATATTTCTGAATATCAGGTGCAGTTTTGATTGAAAAGATTAATGAGTCTATTTATTTTATTTCTAAGTTAAGAACTAAACATGTTCAACCCATTTAGGATTGTTAAGATATCAGGATTAAATGGAAATGTGTAATTTTATCTCATGTTAAAGACCAGTTCCATCTAAAGTCTAATGTTGCTACAGTTTCATGTAATACATGTGAGAATCCAAGTAGAGACCCTGGCAGCTCTGATCATATGATGCATCAAAGGTGGAAGAAGAAACTAATTTGTATGCATTTGCCACTTTATCCAAATCTGAACCAAATGTAATATTTTTGGGTCTATTCTTCGCCCTTTTACCAAATGTATACAGGAGTTTGTTTTTAAACACTTACTTTCGAAGTAAACGAACCAACCAATGAAGAAGACGGGTGAAAAAATAACCTCCTTGTCAGAGGTTCACACTACACATCATGCTAGTTAAGCAAAAATAATTTAATTCCTTAATGTAAAAACATGTTTGTAATGGCTGCCATTGAAGACAAAGGTGTTCACATGCCTAAGCTCCTTTGCAGAGGTATTAAACTTCATATTGGTGTTCAAAGATAATAATAATCAATTTGTTACATTAAAACATGGTTTTAACTGAATAAAAAAATAATTAAAATTTCTACATAGAGCCCTTTATGTGGATCCATATCCAATTTGAAAGGGTTCTTCCTTGGCTTATTCCCCATCCTTCCACCATCTTTTGTTGATATCCTGTCAGTTAGTTTTGTGTGATCCTGCTAAATGACAGACATACAAATGTATGGAAACAAAAACATGACCCCTTGGTGGATACAACTATTGGTATTTTGGTTTTTTTGCCAAATATTTTTTGACATTTTAGACTAAAATGATTTGGCTAAAAGATAGATAGAAATGAACGTGCATGTTTGTGGGTTTAAATATGTTAAATGTTTGCGGGTTATACCCATTATGCTTCCATTCACATGATGGGTATAAAATTAAGTACTCTATTGGTATCTACAATTTTGGTGTCATTTTTTAATGATCGCCAGTACAACTTGATGTATACATTTATTTCTACCCTTTGCGTGTCATGCGGTCGTGAAATGCTGGAAGCTATTCTTAGCCAAGGTTCAGCCCTAACATTGGCAGCTAAGCCATGGCAGGACCGCAGTGAACCATCTAAAAATCTGATGCATTCTGATTCTTGCATTAATAGCAGTTGGAAGGGTTGCATTAAGTTTTCACGAGGATAGCATTATATGAGTGTGACTGAATTTATACACTAGGCAGTCCTCCTGCATTGCACAAACACATTTATCCACCACAGGTTTACAAATGGCACATGTCCCACTTCACATTCCAACCCTCATTCATACTCTGCCAACCCCCCTGCACTGCTGTAATCCAGTAGAAGTAAGCAGTAATTATGAAATGGCCTTTAAAGTCCCCTTCACTTATTAAAGCCATTCATCTAGTTGGAGGCTAAATACATACGGCCCATATGTTCCAGTGCCTTCATATATCCAAACAGCTTAACCCGATTACTGCCAGAGTAGCGCCTCCACCCAGCTTCACCCTCTGCCTCTGATATAGCTGAGTGCAGTCAAATTGTGATGGTGGGATTGCTAGTAATCGGACAAGTCTTTTACAAGTTAGCATTTGATTGGTTGTAACATGAATTGGATTTTCTTTTACAGGCCCTGCAGTTGTCTGAAGTGATTTGATTTGAAGTCAGGTTTGTCATATCATTAAAAATCATTTAGAATGAATACAGCATCATTAGACTAGGAGTATTATCACATTAGCATCAGTATTAATGCGTGTTCACCCACTGATGTCCCCAAACATTATTCATTATTATTTTAGTCTACATGTTTCTAATGTCAACAAATGCCATGAAATCTTCTATATGATATTTCTTGGCATAAAACTTATGCAGGGCTTCTCCATCTCTCACCATAGATTTGCTAGTTGCTTTTAAATGTTTAAAAGCCTCTCTCTTTAGTACCTTTAATCTGAGGTGAAGCAATGAAGAAAAGTGTCAGGAGAGACCTTTACATGATCTCTCCATTTATTCATGTAGTTTAAAGAAATTAAAGTCATTCATAAACATTTATTGAGATGAGATTGCCCATGTGTAGTGGAAATACATTAAGGCTGCTATTAAAATAGATCATTTTCACTGAAATTGCCTAATATGATAGTATGTCATTCAAACCATTGTAATGGTGTATTTAATGCTTCTCTTTGATTAAATTCCTAACCTTTATTGAGAAGCTTGACACTAGGCACAAGCTTTCTTTTACAGGTTTGTTGTGTGTGTGTGTGTGTGTGTCATGTATTTTTATTGAAGAATGCAGCTCTGGACCTGTTTTTCTGCTGTCCTGAAAAACTGTTGTGGGCTTTATTGGCTGGCCCTGAGATTGGATATTAGATGGAAACATGTATGTTTGTGTGTGCGCACACACGTGTGTGTTTTTTTTTTTCTTTTTTTTGTAGGCACTGTGATTTTTATGTGTGAGTATCCACATGTGTGTGTCTGTGCACTGCGTGCTCAGATTTAAAGAAATATGGCCAGGAGCAACAATCCCCTTTTCACTCTTGGCTAAAATGTCTCCTTGGCAACTCACCGTCGCTTCTCTCTCCCCATCACACATACACAATTTTCCATACCACCACCACTACCCCAGTGGTTTTAATGGGGAGGGGGGGGTACTTTCTTGTAACTGTGGCAACCTTTCAACCAGAATGCACTAGAGCTGCTTGCTGTGGAGCAAATTGTTGTCCATCTGATAAGTAAGTGTTAAGATTTTGCTGTGACACTGTTTTTTTTTTTCATGTCCCACTTTTTTTTTTTTTCATGTTATGACCAGAACAAAAGTTTCTGATTACTTCTAAATAAAACAATGTCCTGTTCAGCAGTTTGGTGTTAACCACCCAGTTAGTTGGATAGCTTAGCTTGTTTGTGTTTGTCTGAATGGGGCATTCAATTTGTTGTGCATACAGAGCTCAAATGGTTAGCACTGTCATTTTACTTCATTTATTCTTGTTTTAACTGATAAGAAATTGCAGTTGTGGATAACTTTGTATCAGAATTGATCATTTGTGGGATTTTCAGTCATTATATTTAAAGAAGTCCCTCAAAATATAGACATTTTGACCTTATGACATAATACTGTAAAGCCAGTTGTAGCAGCTTGTCTCAGTCTCAGGTTACAGATGAATCACTTTAAAGTTACAAAGCTGCCTCTTGTTGTGGGTGTAAGTCCTTGCAGAGATTGTCACCTATGTGCACTGTCAGCACACTGTGACCCCAAAGCAACGATCCAGGCAAGGTTTCCACCCCTGTCTGCACAATACAGACATGACAGTCAGCATTGACTAAAGACAATGCAGTGTACATGGGTTAGGCTTCTGTGCAGGTGAATATTGACATGTGCTTGGTGTTGTGAATGCATGCAAATGCCATTTTAACATGTTAATTGGCAGGTTCTCTGTCTTTAGCAACTTTTTTCTTTGCCAGAAGTCACTTGCATATCAACAGTCTAATAATTGTTTAATTACCATTTGAATGATTACTGTTACGTTCCCAAGCTCATGGATAACTCAGTGAAACCACACAGTTGCTTTTAGTTTTAATGTCAGCTTTGGTTCAGAGTTAAGTCTTATTTTCATTGTGGAAGACTAACTGCCTGGGGCTTCTTTCACACATAAATGCTGGAGATGCAATAGTTGTTTTTTTTAAGAAAAATCTCAGAATACATTCTAGCTGTTCACTGCAGACCGGGGGTTTAAAATCCGCATAATGGTACAGAATTTGGATGTTTTAAAAGGTTCATTTAGACTAGCACCAGCCAACGGCACTTCTTTTCTTCCCTTGCCGAACAGAATCATACGATTATTTTCTTCTCCACTAAATTATGTAAAACAACTTTGAATTAGAAAAAACACTCACTAAAGTGTATATCTCAGCCACCCACCTGAAATGACCTATATATATATGCAATACCACACCAAGGGTTAGCATCTGGGTAATTGAAATATACATAATTTAGTAATTTTTGATTTTAGGTAATAATGGGTACATTTCAGTTAAGATCCAGATCAGCTCCAAATCCCTTAAAAAAATGTAGGATTTATTTCTTAGGCCAAGTCCTACTAACACAACACGTTTTATAAAAATCTGATAACTTAGAATTGATCTGAAACCAGATTCATGTCTTTGTGTCACACCAAAGTTACACACCCAGGTTTATCCGATTCTGTTGACAACTTTTTGAGATATATTCTTGATTATTGATTCCTCGATCCAAAATATAATGTCGCACAATATAAAGTTGCATGGGCAAGTGGGATTTGAATAAGGAAATGATGAATGGAAACACATTCTGACAAACTTAATTTATGAGCTTTTCTGTTCCATTACGTGCTCAAACTGCGAGCACCTAATATTGTCTATCCAGAAAATGTTACTTCCAAAACCTTAACACCAAAAATAATTTTGCTATTCATCATTAGAGTGATTGATGAAAAGTATAGCAGAACAGAAAGCGAAGATTGTATTATTGCTTCATCTCAGATGCAGGAGCTTTATAGCTGTGAAGGGGATTGGCCGCTGCTCCGGCCTGTTTGGCTGTTTGTCAAAAATGTGCACCAGCTTGAATCAGTGGCAATCAGACAGACATGATGCGAACGGATCTGCGAAAGCATCTGCTGGCCCAGCGGGCAGCGGTATGTGATAAACGCCGATTTCACCCTCCATTGGATCGAATTGGCGATGTTAGCCACCACTCCTCTGCTCATCCATCCTATTAAAACCTCATTATTCATTTACCTCCAGCCTCAACCACCTGACATGCCATGAGTGCCCACCCCCACCACCACCACACACAAGTGTGCTCTTATTTATTCCTCTATTTCATCTCAGGCAGTCAAGGACACACACCTATATCTCATACAGTCAATATCATGACTTTAATTTTTTCTTTTTTCTAAGACCAAAATTCTCACATTTTGCAGTATACACACATATTTTTTCTTTGTAGTACAGCAGTGTGCTGGCAAGGAGCTTAATTCTATCAGGCTCTGAGCTGGACAGCCGTAATTACATTTGTGACACAAATCCTGCCTCTCAAATTGAGCATTTTATTCCTGAGCGCCCCCCCCCTCGCTATTTATAACCCCTTATTCCCCATAAATCCTACTTCCTCACAGAAAGTCAATTTAGGACTTAAAAGGCAGCAATGCTTCGGTTAGTTTTTGAACCCCCTCCCCTCCCGACTCTCCCGCCGCCTCAGTTTCACTTCTACTTTTTCCCCACTCCACTTTGCAGCTTTGAAGAAATCACAAATAATAAGAGAGAATGTCTTAAGCTGCGAGTGCATGATGCAGGAAAGTTATCTCTACTGGAAAGTTTCAGTAAGAAAAACACCCTCCAAACCTTGCAACTTTGCAAACTGCCTGTAACTTATTTAAAAAGTCACTGTTTTATTGTATACAAAGCTGGGGTGCAAACTTTTCCAAGTTGAAAAGATTTTTTCTTTCACCACTGTTGGTCACCTGTCCTTCACTTATCTAAATTTTTTTCATTATTCTGCTCTGCTTTTCCTCAAATCTTCCCTTTTCCTGGCGCCTCCTCCCCCCTGCTGAATCAGCTGTGGCCTTCATTGCTTCCCTGCTCCTCCGTCTCCCCTTTCTTCCGCTCTCGAATTGGAGGCCATACCTGAATACCGTATGATGACAGTGCATTTATTCCCCTTCTCTTTTGCTTATGCATGAGCCTGTCAGTCGTACTCTTCACCTCTCCCTGTACTCCTCCATCTCATTTATGTTTTCATTTATGCTTTTCTATTCCACACCTTTATGTTGCTACCTATAAGTCTCTAACTTCCTCCACATTTATGTCAAGCCTGTTTTTTTAATCTCTCTCCCTCTTTCCTCTATTTCCTCTATCTTGTTCTGTCTACATAGCTTTATATTTATCTTTGTTTTTTAGCTTTACTCCAAAAATTCACATCTGTTTGGCAGAATGTTCATTCAACTCACGACGCAGTACAATTAACTTTTTTTTTTTTTTTTTGTTAACGCAATACGATTTAGGACAAATTATAAATGAAAAATTGGGACCCAAGCATGAGACTCCTAAAGCAAACCCATTCCCCATCCCCTCCCTGTTCCTGCTCCACGACTCCAATCCACCCTGTTCGTCAGTAATCTTGCCATTTTGGTGACGGCTCTCTGGTCCTGCTGCCATGGCAGGAACAGCATTTTACCATGCGTGAAAAGACCTTAAGGCATGATTCATCTACATGTAGGCCTTCCAGGATATCAGAACTTAAGACATCAATATTTTCAATGTACTCGTGTGCATATTTTTGTAATCAATTAAATGATCCAATAACAAATGAATTTATGTAGATTTATTACGAAGTTTTCATTCTATGCTGTGGTAACCTGTTAAGTAATCAGACATTACTAGGGAATAAATCTTCAGAAATTTGTTCATACTTTAAAAACATCTGAAAATCGGAAACATCTGCTTACCTCAGTATGGTTATTCTAAGATACAGATATCAGAATATCTTCGCCGTTCTCAAAAAAACTCAAAACCAATTCACAAGTTGTTTTAATTTAATTACTTAGTTGTAGATTATTAGCGAGCAAGAGCTCACTTTAGAATGTGGTACTTATGCCGAGTAAGAAATGTATTGAATTTATTGAAAGAAATTGACCATTGATCAGACATTGATATTGCTTTGTAGTGACTAGAACAATTACTTACACATACGAATAAGCAAGTGCTTGATTGTTAATTTTGTTCCTGAATTTAAATTGTTGCATATTTATCGATTAAAAAATTAAAATCAGCTACACATACAAGGAAAGACCAAACAAAACAAAACCCAGCAGAAGAATGAGAGTGATAAAGTGGAGACAATAGTGTTTTAACGTATGGGTTCAGTTATTGTATGATAACTATACAAAAACACACTTCATTTGTTATGTTTGTTTGTTATTCTTCTCCAGGTGTGGGCACTGAGTATATTGACAAAGGTCTTTTTTCTCATTTCTCAGACTCTCTCCATCCAGCGTCCTGGCTAGCTAAAATGTTTTGTATTTGAATTGCCGACGGACGTTCGGTTTCAGCATTAAAGGAAAAGCTTAAAATATTTGTGACCTGTTTACTCAAGGAAGGATAAATAGACAAATATGACAAATTAGCCTAAAGGGATTTTCAAAATTGTTAAGTATGCATCACTCACTGCCCCTAATTTATGTGTCAAGTTGGGGGAATGTGGACATCCTTAATGTAGTCACATAAAAGCAATGCACAGCTTTGTAATGATGTATAGTCGGACTCAAAGGATGGAGTAATTCCAATGCACCCTACCATAACTCATCCAAAATATCTTGTCCTTGCTTCTTCTTTCCCCTCTGCAACTCTTCAACAAACTGATCTTCTGCTCGGGCTTGGGGAGCTTTTACACTTAAGTTGGATGCAGATACGCTTTAAATAATGAAATATGACTGCAGGAAATGATTATATGTTTAATGTTTTGTAAGTGTTGGTGTAAGTGTTTCCAAATAAAAACAAAACCCAGTGACTTTAACACTTTAAATTATTCGGTTGTGTTTAATCTGTAGTAATGTATCTCATTTTCCTGTCATTTTCCTCCTACATCAACCAGGCTTATTTATTTCCTCTGCCTTCCCTCTCATGCATGTGTTTGACATGGAGCCACCTCGTTGCTCACAGGCCCTCCCACTTTATCTTGTTGTTTTTGTTTTCTCAGAGCCTTCAGCCGGTGGAGCATTAGGTCCGACTCTTGGCCTCTGGAAGTCCAGCTCTCTGGAGAGTCTCCAGACGGCCGTGTCAGAGGCTCAGCAGAGTCACATCCAAGCCCAGGTGCCCTTTCATCGTCCGCGGCCTCACATGGTCAGGGGACGGGGATGCAACCAGAGCTTCCGTACTGCTATTGACAAGTCCTACGAAGGACCCTCTGAAGATGGTATGACTCGTCACTTTCCAAAGTTTTAGACAAGATGCTAAAAAACTGAACTGTAGCTGCCAAAACAGAGACACACAAACTAGTCTATTTTGAAAAATGTTCCTTTTTAATGTGCAACTGTCACTGCTACTACATTATAAGTTTCTTTCCTTGAAATGGTATCCATTTTAAATTAGACACTAGTCTGCCAATAAACATCCTTTAGGTTTTATTACTCAGTGGCACTTAAGAAGAGCCAGATGCCTGCCAAGGGACAGTGCTTAGCTTAAGTACCTTAATGAAATGCTATATGATTTTATCCACTCAGCAATTTAGGAAGAGCAACTTTATATATTGTGGCACCACATTTTCAATGGTAGCATGCAAACCCACACACATGCTGGAGGTTGACTGTTTGTATGTGCAGTTTGTTGTTTTTTTTCTCAGGAAATGATTCTTTACCTTTTAAATGACCGACTTCGCGGTATCCCTCACCTGATTTGTAACAGATGATAAGTCAGACTTTGACAATATCTGCTGCCAAAAAAACATTAGCATATGTGGTCTGTTACTTTAAAACAAAAATTTAGATAATTTTTAGAGCCAATTGTGATTTCTCTTGTATTGGACTTTGCTTAAAGGATAGAATTTTACATATACCAGTGGATTTGACCACTGGTAGAACTCTTCCCGGTGCTGGGAACTGCCTCTGGCCAGCCCCCTGGCCAGGATGCCACATATACTCACGATTTTACTGAGCAGCTGAAGTCACAGCAGCACAGTGAAATGTACATGCCAAACCGAATTAAACAATAAATGTAACATGTATAGCTGTATTTCGAGGGAATGTATTCCAGCTTTGTCCCTGCATCTACTCCAACCTCTGTTGTCTTATATCTGTGTGTCATTTTGTGTCATCTGTTCATCCTCCTCAGATGACGACCTGTCAGAGCAGAGCTCCGGACATGAAACGCCCGCCAGCAGCTCCTCCCGCCAGGACCTGGATGCTGAGGATGGAAAGAAGAAAAAAACCAAAGGGAAGAAAAAGGAGAAAAAGAGCAAAGGAAAGAAGAAAACAGATGACCTTGGAGAGGATCTAGAGAAGAAGACCAAAAAGAGAGGATTCGGCCTCTTAAGGTAGGCGAACTCAATAACTTTTAAGAATTTAACCTCCCTATAAGTCATCTGTCATGAATTTTTACAAATTTGGTTTTCATTAAACAACATTATGCTGTAATTGGGGTTTTTTTTAAACATTTTGGCTTCAAGGTGTGACTCTACCGGATTGATTAGTCAGTCATATATTAAGCAACGCAGCCCCAAAACAGCAAAGAGATCAACTTGATTCTCTAAATCGAAAAGTTCACCTGCTTAACGAGAAAAATAGGAGCGAAAACAGAGCAGATAATGAGGTCCCTGGTTCATCACTACACCAAAACCACAGGGTATTTCTGGAGCATCAACAAAACTGCTCAAAGTGAACTGATTTTCAGAGGAGAATTATTGGTTATTTATCTTCTGTTTTCCGTTGCGGCACAAGAGTGTTGAGGTGAAGTTTGCGTCAGCTTGTTTTTAGATCACACTTAGAACCACATAGGAGATGAAACAGTCATAGAATTTGGGTTTTATGTGGAAATCAAAGGAAAACAGCAGCATCCTGCCCCACTTTTCTCTGGTTAGGTTTCAAGAAATTACCCAGTGAGCTCAGCAGGATTATAGGATATAGATTTATTGGATATGAACACAACCTTCCTGGTAATGGAAGGTATCCGTTATCTCTCAATCCAAGTAAAGTCCCACCGACACTGTACCAATCCAAACTACTTGTCACCCCTTTATCAATGTTTCTCCATCGTGATTGCGGTGGTCCAATCCTCTAGCAGCAGCCCTTATCTATTGACGGTGACACAGTATGGTCAGTATATCACTGCACTTCCAACACTTGAGATTCAATTAGGCTGTGGCGAGAGATAGCACGGGCTGCCTACCGATGGCAGATAAGAAACCAATCGGCCACAGTGTCGAAGGCAGTAATGGAACAGATGTTCACATGGTTAGGCCAGTGGTGGCAAGAAGGGCAAGTTGAAGGACGAAGACAGAGAGCCAGAGATGCATACAGAAAAATTCGTCTCAGAGAATCTAATGTTGAGTTTAAACCTAAAATCCACTTTGTTGAGTGCTTTAGTTCATATAATGTCTCTGGTGTTTCTCTTAGGCAGGAAGAGGCAAATATGTAGAAGCGGACGCTGCTTGCTGTGTGACAGATTGTGTTTATTGCGGTGTGTAGGGCAGCGTCTGCATATGTACCTCACTAGCATCTTTCATGTCTCTGTTTCTATGTTGGAACCTGGATTTTTGTTGACACCTTCCTTCTTTATTATACTCTATTTCCATTGCTCCTTCTGATTGTCTCTCTCTCTCCCTTACTACTTTGAACAGTAATCCCTGAAATTTAAGTAAAACGTCTGCCAATTTGAACTTCATGTTATCAACCTGGTCAAGATGTTCTTTTTGTATTTGCAGTCCCATTGTACACAACAACACAGGCCACGAATGGGCTATAGTGTTTTTCAACCATAATTTTGTCCTGCAGTGAGCTCATTGTAATACCAAGTTTAGACTTTCAAAGTGGTGGTATCGCTGTGGGAATCTTAGAGTCATTTTACCAGTCAAACTACAATACTTGACAAGGGTGACACATTACACAATCTTTCACCAGAAAAAACCTCTAGAAGTCTGGTCTCCAAGCTATATTTGTGGATGAAAACACACAAAGTATCATGGGAAACAAAGAGCAAAATGATTCCGCAGGCGAATTTATGAAAGCATAGCTGGCAAAGATGTTGTCTGTTTGTTTTTTTATGTTGTATATCTCTTGCAGTTGTCAGAATCAAAAATATTGTCTATGATTTTCCATCACCCTGTGCCCACAGCTCTGATTGACTGTAGTTATTACCAGTTTGTCTCAATACTCTATTTAGGCTGTTAGAGACTTCAGTGACTTCTTAGCAAAGCTCTTGAATCCCATCTTTGAGGTATTCACATACAATGATCCAGCTTCGATCCAGCTTTTGTTGATAATTGGGCTAAAAGTCATGTCATGTGAACTAGGCTAACATCGAACCTAGTTGAAGGGAGGGTGCGCTACGCAGAACGCCTCAAGATTTTATGATTGTGATGCACACTTCATTGTTCCGGTCTGTGTGAAAACACGTGAAGTTTTCACTGTGCTGATGATCACGTTAGATCCTAAACTTTGAGAGATCATATGTAGGAATTGTAAAGATTTTAAAATAGTCAGGTTCAATGGCAAAGTGAAAAACATATTCAATTCCTTGTCCAATGGTTGCTTTTATGCACTTTTCAACATAAATGGTGGTACATCTACAGTATGCACGTAGTCACACACAGACGCACTCTTGCTCATAGCAAACCTTTTACACTGGCAACATAAGAGACCCTCAAAAACATCCCACTGTTCACCCAGGCACAAAGGCTGAGTGCTTTTCTAACTCAGCAATAGAAGAGGATTTTGTAAAAAGCTTCCAGGTTGTTGCACCACATGCTAGTCTTTCTCTCCCTGGCCTTTATCTGGCCGACTTGATCATTATTGAAGTTGAAATATGACTTAATTAGCTGGAGTATTGTGCGGCTCAATCTAATTGCAACTCTCAAATGCTATTTTACTTCAATGGTAGCATTAGGAAAAGGGCAAATTATAAACATATGAGCTCAATTTACCTCTGCAGTGGAAGTGTGCACAACGGCAGTTAGCACAACAAACGAAAGTCGGCTCTGTCCTTTCAGCGGCCATAAATGCTTAGTTTAACTATGCCAATATTTGAGGAACAAACTGTTTTTTGGCAACAAACTGCTGAGTATAAGGTGAACCCTGGAGACTGCATATTTGATGTGGGAACATTTGTTGTTGTTTTTTTTTTTTTCCTGTATCCATCTGCTTCACATTATATGAAAAGCATGACTTCCTTACTCTGCATCCAGCATATCCTACCTCCACACAGCTAATCTGATTTGGAAGTAATGACGAGAGTGTTTCGTTGTTTTACGTGATTATACCTGCTGGCACAGTTGAAATGCCTTAACTAATGGGTTATGCAAGTGGGATGACGAGCTTCTGATGACGATCATGTAGGATTATTAAGAGCAACAGAGCTGCTTTATTGTTGACTTTGCAAATACAGTGTTAATAATGCCTGAAGAGATGCTGCATCTTGAGATTTTAGATGGGAATTTCAGAATTCTTTTTGAATGTACATATACAGTATCTATTTTCTGAGCATTGCACTGCTCAGTAGTGGAAGAGTTATTGGTGATAGGCATTTCATTTGTGAACACTTAGTCACGTGTTGGTTTTAGCCGTGTTCATTCTCTCTGGAGGAGACAGCTCCTCCTTTTATTTTCAACACCAGGCTCTCAAGCCCCATTCACATCCTGTCCTCTTGATTTCTGAATAAACTAAGACAAATGGCAGCGCCCTTCAGACTTTCGTCACTAAGAGTTTGACTGCCTCGTCTTGTCTGTAATCAACAGCAGTGAAATCTTTGCCTGGAACGTAGCGTCAGGGGCCGGGCCACTGAAAAACTGACAAAAGACCAACACTACATCTCAGGCTGCTCTACAATTTTCTCTCATTAACCACTGCCATATCTGCATATTCTTGAGGATTAAAGAGGATATCCAGGTCAGAGGTTTCAGATGTCTTCATGCAATAAGGGTATTCAAATTAATCTTTCTGATTTAAATAAAACACTTGCCAACAAAATTCTAAAAGGTTCCTCTTGCTGAATTTCTCATCCTTTAATTCTCTTATGTTCAGCTTGTGCTTGAGCTCATACTTGGCCTTTTTTTATATGAGGATTAGACACATTACGTTTTGATCCAGCATGACTCAATCAGGAGGTCAGGGTTTGAAAGATAGGACTTTTGACTAACTTCTTCTGATTGTGTCATCAGGCAAGTGTCGCTCATAGCTGATACTCAACATGCCACTGACTGCTAAAGCTGTGTGTTTTTCTTGTTGTCAGTCCTGCAGATGTGTGTCTCCTTCTCTTGAGTGTGCCACCAATCACAGGGTGCAGCATCACTTAACTGCCCACACTGGTCCTAGTGTTCACTGTCACATGCCTTCTTTCCCACATCCTGTCAGTCACTCAGTCAGGATTAATGTTTCACTGTCACTATCAGCGGGTATCCCGCCGTGACAGCACCAACAGCCTCTCCACCAATTTAATGGACACGAAAGCTGGAGGTTTTGATCCGCTGTTTACAAATCCTCATACAGGATCATATATCCTCTCCACCACTTCTCTGTTTGCAGTGCTCAAGAAATCTGACAGGGAAGCAAGCCAATTAGCGCCGTCCGTTCCGCTCTTATCCTAACGCGAAGCAGCAGGATTTGCAGGGTTTAAAGACAGTCACTGGTGGGCTGTACTCTGCAGAACCAAAGCCTTGTTGTCAAACTGGTGGGACCCACTGCAAGACGATTTCTGATGGATTACTGCTGTTATTGTGCTCTGCACCTCCTCATTCCCTTTTCTTGATTAGCCTCCTCTCCTGTCTTCGTGACTTTGATTGTGCCCCTTTTTGTTCTTTGTAACTTCCTTCTGCTGTCTTGCCTTTCCACTTGAGTGTTTCCTTCGCTGTTAATCTCTCTATTTCTTTGAATGGAGTATTGATTTTGCAGGACTACTACAGACAAAATGAGCCCCCAAGTCCTGCTCGAATTCATACAATTTCACAATTTTCTTCAATTAAATGGGCTAATGTGAGAACTGTGAGGGCCCAGACATGTGCTTATACCTGGATTTAGTCTTTGCCAAGTTTCTCTTCACGGTGTTCTTTTCTTTGTCTTTTCACCCACCTCTAATACAGTAACTTCCGATTTATATTTCTTTACAACCATTATTTCCTAGGAAAATCCCAGGAAAAGTTCAACTTGGTAATGAGTGATAGTGCAACAAATGTAAAAGCTTTAGCTACCTATCACACTAAACAGGTTTTTTTATATTGAAATTCAGATAGACTATCACAAATTGGGACTTTAAAGACCAGCCGCAACTTAAAAAAGGAAAGGAAGGATGTAATTATAGGTATACACGACTATTTGACTCTTAACTGGTAGTCAGAAGTGTGTTTTGGTAGGCATACGAAAATACCTCTGACATGTTTGTGTGGGTATCTTTGCTGTGACTCTAAGACGTGATGGCAGTAAATTTGGAGGTGCCTTATAATCCCTCTATTTGTTAATGCAATGCCGGTGGATTTCTTTGATCCACCATCTTATCTGACATTTCTGACATGGCTATTAGGTGCAGGTGTATTAGGTGCTATTAGGTGTGGCCACCATCTTATCTGACATTTCTGACATGGCTATTAGGTGCACTGATATGGAGTGCAGCCTCAAAGAGAGCATTAAATAACCTTAGTATTCTGTTTTTTAAAATATGTATAAGGCCATATATTTTACACATGGGACAAAGCTACCTCTTGTGGGTAAGTGTTATTGCTCTCACTTCATTTCTATTCATCTCTTTATCTTTTCATTAATAATATATGCGAAACCACAAATCACGTTCTTTGCAACACTATTTAAAGAATATACTGCCATGGCTTACTAATCAAGGCTGTCTTAAATACAGGCTCCCAGGGATTGTATAGCCTTGCAGACTTTATTCATTCACTGCATGTACAGTACAACCTCTTGTACGTATTGGAATATACACCATGTTGGAGTGATTGAAGTGGAGACAGCAATCATGCAAATATCATCCGTCTCAGCTGTTTGTTTAACCTGCAATTAGATGACTTGACTAGAAACTATACATAAATACACACTGTGATGCAGCGTCTGCATTTAGTCTTTGTGTTTTTACATTTATGCTGTTTTTCCCTAAGCTTTTATGGTTCTTTAGCTTATCTGCCATTACAGTTCCTAATGCTGTTTTCCTAGTAAACCACCCCAACCCCCAAGTGTAGCATAACATTAAAAGACTGTTAACGGCAAGCAGTGAATAGCCCTTCATATAAAAGAAGTAGTCTTACAATGACAGCTATTTCTTTTATCCTTTTCGTAATTCTGATTTCTGCACAATTTACCCCCTGTACAACTCCCGTCTTCCTAAATATAAAAAGCTGCCAAGTATTTTTCCAGTTGTCGAAAATGAGCTTTTTGCTTTTCATAACGGCTATTGAAGCACAATTCAAATTTGCAGCTTTGCCATCAGGGCAAACAGACACGGCCGCTATCAATGTCAGCAGCCGCCGGAAAAACAAATTAACTTTTTCCCTCCATTTCTACCCTCCATCCAGCACGATGGGCAGCTTTTCCTGAAATGATGTGCCTGTTTACTGGTGTTGATGTGAGCTGTCAGTCAACTATCAGAGGGACAGGGAAGTGACAGTGGGGATGATGAGGAAATCCTCATGCATATATATAACAACTGATAAATGGGCAGTCACAACGGGCCTTCGCCTTTCCCTCCCTCCCTCCCTCTCTACATTGCTCATGCCTTCCCCTTGAAACTCCCCTTCTCTTTTTACATGAAAGGCTTTTATGTTTCTTGTCTTTCATGCCCCAGCTACACCTACCTCACTTCCTCTTCTTCAATTGTTTGGCTCTGAGCTCTCTCTCTCATTTACGCTCTCGCTGTTCAGCAGCGGAGGGGAGGGGAGGTTTGAGACAGACATACCGGCTTACTCCTCGGCAGGCTGACCACGAAGCAGCTCTGCTGGAGCAGTTGAAGAATTAATTGCTTTATGCATTGGCATCTATATAAGTTGTTTACCCAGAAAGTTTTGGAGTTGTAATACTTTATATACTTTCAAATTATACAAGTTTTTCGTTCAGCCAGATTATATTTTATACCTGTTTTTTATTATGCTGAAACACCTGCTCTAACAGTTGATTAAACCCTTAACAATCATATCTGTATTGTAAAATTGCATAATTCAATTCGATGTTTATGAAAATGTCCTTTGTGGCCTCAAAACGGCTTGGGTTTAGTTCTATACCTTTGCCTCGCTAGGTTGCAGGGATCTATGAAAGCTCTTCTTTAGTCCCACCCCAACCTCGCTCACTGCTCTGCCCCTTGCTGAGTAATGCATGCATGCTTGAACCAGACACAGATTGTTTCCTAGACCTTGATCGGAATCAGAATGTTAAATTTAATTTAAACGTTTTCTGCGTAGAAGACCCGGGCTGTTTTTTGGAGACTGTCAATGGTGAATTGCAGAATGAAAACTGAAATCCTCAACTATGATGTTGTTTATTTTCCTCTCACCATGTTGTAGTAAGTAAAGAAAACCAAAGTTCAGTGTTCAGTACTGTTATACATCTTTTGTTCTGTAAGAAATAGAATGTTTTAGAAAGCTAATTGCTCACCATTTTTCCCAGAGTAGCTGTCATATTTTTCAAACTGAATAGATCTCATTTAGGAATTAAACTTTTGTTTTTATTTTTACCATTTAATGTATATGACTCATATGACATTGGAACGTAATACCCACATTTGTGCATTGGGTTATTAGACATGGGTAATTATCATATGCGACTGTGAGCTGAGACGTCCATTTATGTTGATCAGTTTCACGATTCATCAATTCCTATCGAATTATGACATTTGAATTGACCCCAAGGGACAGTTACTTTGATGTGCAGACACATCTGCATCGGCTAGACAGCTCAGCAGCATTTCAGCAGACGACTGCCCATCACTCAAGGGCCAATTTAAGGTATTCATGTGGCCACAGGAAATAGTCACGACCAATTAGCATTTGATCTTACGTGCTCATGTATACACTTGCAGTCACAGCACTGGGCGCCAGGAAGCAATTAAATCTTCAATGGCGGCCATGTCCTATCCAGTTGTCTTCATGCCATTAGTGATGGATGGACTTCCTCTGTCATTTAATGTTGTACACATGGAATATTAAATTTGTGTCTTTCCTTGCCCCCTCATGCATCTCCCACTAAAACACAAACAGAGCATGACCTCTGCTTTCCAGATGGAGAAGGTTAATTGTTTCTTGTTTGAGGATGTGTGGAGTGCCCAAGGAGCCAAGAGTCTAACCTTTCCCAGTCTGCCGATGGCTCTCATCTGGAGCCATGGTGACCTAACTTTTACTCTGCCTCCAGCCGGGAAAATGTTAAGAACTTTGAAAAAGCATCAAGTTCTCAAGTTTTAGCAATAAGTACATCAACAGTCTGCAGTGCAGGGAATCAAAACATCCATTTTATTCATTCGCATCAAATTACTTCTAATCGCACATGATCCAAATGATCCAAGATGAATTAAAATGCATGTATGCACATTCATTCCTAACTCATTAATATGCACTGAGTGTTAATAGGAAGAAGACACAAAATGCTAATAAACCTGTGCATTTTGATGAGTGCCATACAGGTTTTTTTTCAGCTGCCTTCTGTTTCCTTTTTTAAAATAGATCTGTCCCTATGAGATTTCTGCTTCCATCCCAGTACAAACAAAGGAATACTCTGTTGGATTTTTCTCAGTTGCTCACCATTCAAAGATACAGTAAGCACATTCTGGAGTACTGATGATTGTTGAGCCTCATTCCCCACAATCAGCAAAGTGCACCAAATTAAATTTTATTTGTGATGTTCAAATTGTTGAAAAGTGACATTTTAAAATGTGAACATTTAAGAAACAGGGACTCCTTTTACTATGGGTTATTGACCAACCTTACTTTAAGAAGCTGAGGAAACAGTTCCTGTCATTTTCCATTCATCTCCATTAAAACATTGTGTGGGAATTCTTCTAATTTCCTGCAGTTAAAAGCTTCTTGCTTTGAATTTACCATTGTCATTTGTAAGTGTTAATTGGATTTATGTATTCACCCTAGGTACATGACAGCTCCTTTGTGGCCACATGCCATATGTAGTGCTGTATTGCATAGCCTGAAGATGGCAAATACAGGTGTATGCCACAATTTGACCATACCTTGACAAATAACATTTTAATGATTTTTTTTTTATTATTCTTTTCTAATTCTTTTTACGGGTTTTTAGAAGCTCACAAGCTTGACTCTTCAAACATAGTGCAAACACTCAGCAACCTTGGGTTCTTCTAAGCACCTGTGTGACGCTCGGAAAATTAATGTTGTTGATGCCCACCTTGTAATGTTACGTGGGCTATACTGGATATATGGTCAGGAACGGAGGTTCACAATGTGTACTCGTGCTGAGTGACCTTTATTTAACTTCCCGGTTTACAGCATACCGAGACTAACCACTCGTTGGGGGGGCGACATGACATCCAGTGTCCTGTAAAACCCCTTAACACTACACACCTTACAGGAGAAGGCTACGAGAAGTTAGCGAAGCATTTTCAGCTTGCAGTTTCCACAGTGCAAAATATAATTAAGAGATGGTAGTTGAGGGGAACTGTGGAGGTCAAGATGAAATTTGAAAGTCCAAGAAAACTCTTGAAGAGAACCGCTCATAAGCTGGTCAGAATGGCAAATCAAAACCCCCATTGGACTGCAAAAAACCTGCAGGAAGATTTAGCGAAGTCAGGAGTGGTGGTGCAACATTCCACTAAGCAGCGATACTTGCACAAAAAAAGACCTTCATGAAAGAATCTGTTTGAGAAAATATTACCTGCATCTTCATCATAAAATCCAACATCATAAATATGTAATGGAAAATCTACAGAAGCCTGATGTGTTTTAGAAACAAGTGCTGTGGACTGATAAAGTTAAAATAGAACTCTTTTTGGCCACAATCGTAAAAGGTATGTTTCGAGAAAAAAAAATGGTGGTGGATCTATCATGTTTTGGGGTTGTGTTGCAGGCATTGGCGCAGGAAAAATTACACAGGTAGAAGGAAAATTTGATTTCACTAAATACCAGCAAATTCTGGAAACAAAGGTCACACCGTCTGTAAAACAGTTGAAACTTAAAAGAGGATGGATTCTTCAACAGGATAATGATCCATAACATACTTGAAAATCCAACCATAGACTACCTCAAAAAAACGCAAGCTGATGGCTTTGGAATGGTCCTCACAGTCGTCAGATTTAAACAGTATTGAAAATCTGTGGGTAGAAGAATTGAAAGACCTTTAGCTGGCTACAAAAAGCATTTGCAAGCTGTGATATCTGCCAAGGGGGATCTTACTAAGTACTGAATGTGTAAGGTCCCAAACTCTTGCACATGCCACAACTGTCTTGATGAAAGATGAAAAGAAAGATGAAAAGTAACTATGCATTAATGTTTGTTGGTAATATTGTCCTTTTTTTTTTTCATTCCATTTTTCCTACAGAGACTGTTTGCATATTTTGAATTAAAAAATCATTGAAATATGCTATTTCAAAAAAACGCAAGCTGATGGCTTTGGAATGGTCCTCACAGTCGTCAGATTTAAACAGTATTGAAAATCTGTGGGTAGAAGAATTGAAAGACCTTTAGCTGGCTACAAAAAGCATTTGCAAGCTGTGATATCTGCCAAGGGGGATCTTACTAAGTACTGAATGTGTAAGGTCCCAAACTCTTGCACATGCCACAACTGTCTTGATGAAAGATGAAAAGAAAGATGAAAAGTAACTATGCATTAATGTTTGTTGGTAATATTGTCCTTTTTTTTTTCATTCCATTTTTCCTACAGAGACTGTTTGCATATTTTGAATTAAAAAAATCATTGAAATATGCTATTTGTCAAGGGGCAGCCAAATTTTGGTACACAACTGTATGGCCCATTTGCACGACTCTTCATCACAGCCAGATGGCTGCAAATTTGTTAAAATAAATACATCTGGAAATCACCAAGTGCATGAAAAGGTGGAAGAACCTCTGTTGCAATATTTTCAATAACAGTAACTGTAGTTCAGAATTTATTAACGCCAACAATTGAAGTCACCATTGTTCACGAAGTCAGGAACAAGTACATGAAGAAGGTAGTAGCTCACCACATAGGCATAGAAGTCCTAGCACCAACCAGCATTTTGGCAGAGAGATACAAACGTACCAACACACGAGTGTAAAATTCTCAGAATGAAGTAAGTCATGTGCATAGGCTATGTACTGTATTAGGATTTGCACAAAGTTAAAGTTAAATTAACAAATTAAATTGTATAAAATTGTATTTCACTCATTGATAAAAACTCTGGTATTTTTCACCCTAAGCCCAGTCTTTTAGGCTCAACATTTTTACAAAATACATGTTCTTGAAAATTATTTCAGTGTGGAGTTCCTATGACCTTTTAGCTTGACAAGGCTGTACCATGCAATGTCACAGGGCAAGTCAAAACATCACAAATGTTTTTTTTTCTTTTTGTTTTCCCTGCTTTTCTCTGCTTACTACTTCCAGTGGTGTACCAGAGACACGACTAGTCATTTGCAGTGTTTTCCAAAGTTGTACAAAAGACAAACTCTTGTAGATTTATTCCAAAGTAGTGTCCGATTATTTAGCAGATTACTATATGATTTTAAAAAACATTTTGTGATAAATCACCACTAATCCTTTTCTTTCCCAAAATTTACAAACCTCTCACCAATAGTGCCCCTTCTAACATCTTCCAGTGTCTTTGGCATTATATAGCCATGTAGACTTAAATGGCCCTAGCAATTGAACTCCTTGCTGGTTGTTAGTACAAAATAGTTGTATTCTGGCAAAGTTTAGACCTTGAAAGTCTAACAAAACATGGCTTAGGTTGAAAATATCAGAGTTGGAGCACTGATACTATCCCACGTTTCCCTCTACACTTTCCCTCTTCCCTTTAACATATAGAGAGGTAGAGAGGTTATTGGTGTAGGATATGTAGGATCTAGGATAGGTGTTTTGGGCCTTTATGTACTTAACAAACAAGTGGCAGGGTGTGAGAATGAGGCGGGAGAATATTAATGACCTCCCAGACAGAAAAGGGAAGGAAAGAGAAAGGACAAGACAAATCGCCAAGGGCAATGGATTTCGTGTTCAATTGCTAAAATATGCCACATATCTGAATTCAAACAATTAAAAGGAAGTCCATATTTCACCATGTTGCCCATGGACAGCATAGCCCTCACGTTGTCAAGAAAACCCTTCCTGTATTTTTGTGTTCACATCCTTTCATGGCTCGTTTTTCCTCTTTCCATGTACTTTCTCCTTGTCTCTTAATAATTCTTCCCTTATCTCCTCTCTTTTTCTTTCTTCCGTCCACCAATTCTTCCCATCACTTTATCTCTTCTTCGTTTTTACCCTCTGCTTCCACCCAGTCTTTGTGCCTCACATACGCTTCTCTTCTTTTCACCTCCTTTTTTTTTCTCTTCTTGCTTCACTTCTTTCCCTGTTCCTTCATTTCCTAACACCTCCTTCCACTCTTCCCTCCATCACTTGCTTGTTTGTCTGACTAAAGCATCAGTACTCAGGGGACTGGGCAAGCATTGATTAAGAAAACCTTTTCATATCTGGTCTCTGCTCTCCTGAGAGCAACCTGCTATGTATTCATACTTGCCTGCCTGCCCCCGTCTTGCTTCCTCCAGGTGCTAAATTAGAGTCATTTAAAGGGAAATTAATATGATTCTTCCCCCTCTGGACTAATACATGCTTGCAACTATTGCTTACTATGGAAGCTGCACAGGTACAGAAAAAAAAACCTCATTTAATGTATCTGGTTTGGATTTGGTCATCAGATTCTAGTAATAACTTGTTATGCCTTGCTCTCTTGCAATATCTCCCCTTTTGCTGTGAAATTGAATTATTGCAGTCTTGAGAATTAAATGTCAGAATAAAAACTAACTGATGAATCTTCTACTCGTATCTTCCTCCCTACATTATTAATGCATTCTAAGTGGAGCTTTTTTAACCCCAAATTAGGATTTGGTGGATCTTCAATAGCTGCACTCATTTATTTCTCCTTCTCTTCCTGGTCCTATCATGGTTAATATCTGCCATTAATGGGAGGCTGCTCAAGCCAAATTGCTAGCATATGGAGAGGAAGTCTGATGAAAAGATTTAATTATGCCCTGTGGGGAATATTTGGAACCTCCTATTTTCATCATCAAACAAAGGCGGGGCTTTCTGATAAGAGGCAATGATTTGCTGGCAATGCTGTCAGTCACAACAGGGCTTTGAGTGACCTGGGTTGACCTTGTGGACCTCGCCTGCTGCTGTGTTCCACCAGGAAACCACACCAATTTTGAAGAACGCTTGTTGCCTATTGCCTATTTTTTGTGTCTATTTTGAGCCCAGAGTATTTTAAACCAGTCCCACATCGAAGCTGGAGAAAGTGTTGTGTTACATCACAACTCTCTGTGCTGTTAATCTTTCCCAGTATTCTCCTTGATTTGTTTTTCTTTCACTCTCCCTCGATCTGTCTCTGTCTTTTCTGTCTTCACTGCAAACTCTGCTGGGATACATGCGCTCCTCTCCATATACATACAGAGCAATCTAATTACTGCGATAACATTTCTGCTTGGCTGATTAACTGTTCACTCTGTGCCTCTGAACACAGCAGCATTGTTTCTATAGATTAATAAACTCCTTATTCCTCAGGAGCTCCAGCTACACTTTCACAGAAGCTTTGGATCTGCCGTCCATCTTTCGTCTATTTTCTCACTCGTTTTTCCCTTTTTCTCTGTCTGGTTCTCATTTTCTTTGTCTCTTGCTTGTTTTCCAAGGCAGATTGGCTATTTAGCCAGCTCTCACTTTTCTCTTCCTCTTGCTTTTTTCTTTCCATCCTCCCTGCTTCTTTTTATTCCTCCATCTAACTCTCATGCATTCTCCAAGAGAAATAAGATATAGGTTTTCTCACTGGCTCTGAGCTAATTAGCTGCTTTATTTGACTGCAGTACGTATCAGGCCTTGCTAGGATCTTGGTCCTCTGCACTAGTATAACTTTTAAGCACCAGACTCTGAGGCTTCTCAAACTGTTTTTCAATTATGAAAAACTATATTGAACTTTATAGATATAGAGGCACTTGGTTGTTGCTGCCTCCATACTCATTTGTATTATTGAAATATCCTTTGCCTTGCAAGGAAAACTTGACATGCCAAGCATCTAAAACTCAATGGGTTTTTTTTATTTTATTTTATTTTTTTTTTTAACCAAAGCACAATGCAATCATCAGCATCGGCATGCATGCCGGTGTTCCTGCTAGACTTTTAGTTATTTTATCCCAAAATATCTGATTTTAATCATGGCAAAAAACACCTACATCACTTGTAAACCTGGCATCGTGGTTGGCATTTACATTTTAGATTAATTTTGATATGTTACTTTACTGACTTTGATATCTTCTACTTACTATCAAAGCTCCTTATGGCCTAACTTTTAATCTTTGTCACCTTTTATTCTTTCCCACTCTTTGCCATCAGGGTGAATAATCTTTTAAATGTCTGCTGAAAACATAATCTCACAATTTGATTTTGCTGTGATCTGTTTTCTTTAATAAACCATTTTATTATTCTTGCTATTTTGTTCCCACTCTTTTTAAAGTGGACATTATGCTAAACAAGAAGCGGGCTTTTATGTTCTTTTCTATCTTTCGATGTGTGTTAACTTTCCGAATATGCGCACCTCACCTGAAAATCTTATGGAAAGATGTTTTTGAGTTTCATCAAGTCTGCGAGCCTTTGAGCTCACACCAATGTACACATGCACCACATGTCAGTTATATCTTTGTCTTCATCCTGAAGACATAACTTCCTCCAAACACACACACACATCCACAGTGCCAGGCAGCATTCTCACATCCCTCATTACGCCTTAACCAGCCACCCACTGACTCCCTGCTGCACTAGATAGGAACGCTTATTAAAACAACACTCACTCAACTCACACACTGTCAAAATTGTTTCCATAAATGCACAGAAGAAATCACCTCTAAAGCAAAGAACCGAATTGAAAGGATGACTCGAAAGATGTCTGGAGAACCAGTGTCCAGTCTGCAGAGAGATGATATGTATCATTTGTAACTGCACTTTGTTAAGAAGATCATATATAACTGTATCTCTTTGGCTTCCTCCTCCACTCCCTGGGAGGCTAATTGTACAGGTCAGGTTGGTGACATCACCACACTGGCCAGCTGTGATCTCCATGTTACATGTAGAGCCTCATTAGAGTATGGCTAACTGAGCGCATGCATGTTATCCCCTCTCTCCCCTTCCCCTACTGTAATGAGAATGACAGTAGCTGTAGTAATTATAGCCACTTTACTTTCTGCTTTGCAGTTAGTTTCCAGAACGACTAGATGCCTTCGTTTGTCTAAATTAGTGTGTGTGTGTTTGTTGATATTGCAAAGTGCAGTTGTCTTTGTCACTGATAGTTGACTTGGTGTTTTCATAAGCAATTCACTCAAATAGAGAGAAGAAAAGAAGGAAATTAGATGAATACCTTCCGTGCATGGGGAAAAAAAAAGCTTTTTCTTTATAGTGTGAATTGTAATTATTATTCAAAGAGGGCATTATTCATTAAAAAACTATAAGTGTGACAAATGCATGAACAGAGACTCATTCCCACAGTTCAATGCAAATTTAACAGTTTAGTATCATCTCAAACTGAGTAACCTCAGTCAACAGAGGTGAGGCCAGTGCGATGGTAGGAATATCGTGTTAATGATGACAATGACACACAAATAATGGTTCCCAGTAGCTCCTCTGACAGTGTGGAGGGGGGGATTGTTAAATGGGACACCAGAGCAGCCTGACTTACCGATACCCACTACCTCTAACTAACGAGAGTTTGATGGAGTGGTTGTGTGGGAAGATAATGTTAAGTTAATGAGATGTCCTATTCCTTGAGACTGTTTGCGGTTCCCTTCAGAGTTGCTGTGTGTGTATTACCTGTGTTGATGTATATTGCTGTCTACTTGAGTGTGTGTGTGCTTGGCCTGCTTACCTGCATTTGTGAGATACATATTGGTTTCTAGATAACTGTGTCTGTCTGAGTTACTTTGGTTTCTAAAGCTGTTTTTGTAAGTGTGTTTGCTTACCTCCTTTTGCTCGTACAGTTAAGTTCTGTC
>KV751369.1:806059-824821 GCA_001698575.1 Mola mola | reverse complement strand
GTTATAAACCCCTCCTCTTTCTCTCATCCTTTTCAGTCTGTATCTCTGCTTCATTTCCGTCTGACTCACTATTCCCTAAACTACACTAGGAAACCAAATCCTGACAGTGCACTTTGATGCGTGCTTACCTCAAGCACACAGGCAGTCAAGACAAACCTGCTTGCCTGCGTTTTTTTGTTTTTTTTAAACCCCCAGTGTGTTGTGATTAAAATCAGCTCTCCACAGCAAGAAGAAGTCACCAAACCAGCCGGCGGTGGCACACACTTCCTAATTAGTCTGCCCCCACGCTGGCTAACACCACGGGATAGTTGCTTTTCTCACACACAATCTCTCATGCTCACTTTCATATAGCAGATGGTTTTGTTCTTCCTCCAGTTCCCTGGCTGGTTCTTTGACTCTGTTCCAAGTTCCCATCTCTGTCTTTATGTTTCTGATTGGTTTTGCTCTCATTCTGCCTTCTGAAACATCTCTCGTTTCCTTCTCCTGTGTCGCATCTTCTTCCTCTCTCCCTTCTGTCTCAGTCCTCCTCCAGTTTTTCTTCTTCAGTGCACTCTCAGATCAGCGTTACATAGTCACATAATTTAAAATATAGCTGAAATATACGATAATTGAAGGTGAAATATGTCTGACTTCAGTGGTATCAATTTCTTTGATTTAACTATTAATTAGTTGTCTGTTTGCACGTTAGAAACACAGGCTGTTGCCTTTATAGACTCAAAATATGTCAATTACACGTAGAAACATTTGTTTGAAGAAAATTATGCTCGAAATGGCTCCACTTCCTCCCATTTTAGAGCAATTAAACTAAAATATCCAAGATACTCATGCTGCCATCTTGAACTGGGGATGTCATGTAGAGCCAGGGTCTGTTCAGTAGTGATTGGCCAGCAGAGCTGCAGTATATAGTTTGTCCCCTCTTACCCACCCTCCCATTTCCAACCAGGGCTCAGCTGTCAATCATGATGTTTCACCCCATTTTTATGTCGTCAAATAAATAATTACATCTTTCCCTGCCATTGACAAGATTTTTCAGTAATCAATGTTTTCACTGTTATACTTACAGGTCGCTGTGAATCACATTGTAGAGTAATACAGCATGTCTGGGAGACTGCTGTGGAAAATAAAAACAAGCAACGAACACCCTACAGATGAAGGAGAAATATATCCAAACAATAGAGGCAATATAAATAATCAATATAAAGTTGCAAATGAGTTTGGTGGGGAGAATTAATCTAGCCACACTGGTGACCGTGACAGGTGGAGCCACGGAAGAAAGGGAGATGGTGGGGAAAAAAAAAAAAAAATTCGCTTGAAAATTATTTTTTAACAAAAGTGCATTTTTCATAGGTTTTTGTGTGAAATCGTGTCAATGAAAATCCATTATGAACATTAAAATGTTGGTAGAAATGGACTGAATGAATGAATCATTAGTGACAGACAAGAAAAACCCAGGCTATTATTGTGTGAAGGGCACAACAAAAAGTGATGAGCAACATACTGAACATACAGACTGCAGAGTTTTAGGTAAATGCAACAAAACTAATATCCCATATATGACCTTATTAATCATTTTAATTTTCTTTTAGAATCATGTTTCTTTGCAACCCAGTAACAGATCTTTTAAGCAATAGAAACAGCATGAACACATATACTCATTTTGCAAGACAACTCTGTTGGGTTTGCTTGTTTTTGATGACTACGTTCCCAGGTTGTTACATTGGTGAGTAAAATGTAATTACTACTAATAGATATGATGACAAAAGTACAAATCAAGTCATATTCCGTCTCAGTCATCCAAGATAGGTGCTGCAATTATTTGCTTATTCAATAAGTCGATCAAAATAGAATTAACTGCAACCTATTTAGACGGTCAATGAATTGTTTCAGTCATTCTAAGCGAAACATGCTAAACATTTGGTAGTTCCTGCTTCTTCAGTTTATAGTATGGTTTTGCTTTTTTTATTTTTGATTTATCATAGTAAATGATGAGTATAAGGGTCTGGGATTGTTGTTTGGATTGAAGATGCTATTTAAAGACATAGCTTTAGGCTCTGTGAAACTGTGACGAGCATTGATTGTTTTTGACTAAGCAAACAATAGATTAATATTGAAAATAGTAATCCGTCATGAAAATACTCTAAATTTAACTGAAACACAAGTCCCGTTAAATATTCTCTTTCCCACCGTTGCTCCTCTGCTTTAGTCAAAAATGACTAACATTTTTTATTTTTTTTTATTGTTTGTAAGTATTGAAACGCTCTTATATAACACTACTCTATTAACAAAACTGCAGATAACTTACACTTAGATCTGTCATTTTTTTAGGCAACTGGCCCCAGGCCTGCAGACAGGCAATCAGCAGTAGTCATTAGCTGCTGATGACAACAGCGGAGCAGTTTACCTCAACACACACACACACACCCACAATGTCTGTGCTAATAAACATTAACTGTCTCCCTTCTCTGTCACAGTTTGGAAAGCCGTCTGCTCAATTGTCAACCCATCAAACTGCTACTCAACACCTTCTACCACCTCCCCCCCAAACGTTTTATCCAGAATCAGCCTCAGTCGTCAGCCATGAATATGATAATATTAGGCGTTGTCAGTGATGGAGGCCGGGGCATAATGAGATAATTACAGTGTTGTTTCATTTGGAGAGCGACACGCACGCTCAATCAAAATGGCAGCTCTAATTGCGGGCCCAAGGATTGGCTAATGGCTTTGGTAGAAGAGGGGAAGCGTAAAAAAAAATCTCAACTGTGCATGCCTTCTTTGAGGTTCTGGTTGTTTGTGTGTGGAATGGGCCTGGTGGCTGACAAGAGGGTAAGTAAGAGTGATAAAAAAGCAAGTTATAAGTGATTAAGCAAATGAAACAAGAGAATAAGTGTGACTCTAAAAGCAGTGTTGGCCTGCAAGGTGCAGCACTGCAGACAAAGATTAGTGATGATAAGCTATGTGTTGAAACCGACCATTAACCCAGTCTTAAGAAGCAGCAATAAGCACTATACTGGGACCGATGCTGTCTCGAGTATCAATCTTTATAAAACGGAAGCATGTGTGCTGGCAATCCATAGCAGAACGTTTGAAAGTTCTTTCCTCATGACAGCAAGCCAGGAACTACGTTTGCATCCAGACCATTGTCACACACACACACGTTTGTATGGTTTATTAGCAACACTTTGCTTAAAAACATAATGACACACAAGTGCATGTGGTATGTATAACTCAACTTTCTGTCCCCTTCAGAGTTGGATAAAAGTTATGCTGCATTAAAATAGGTTACGTATATACCCAGGCAATGTCAGGCACTGTCTGTCCGATTTAGCAAAAAATAAGGATAAACTAAATGTATACAGAAATACACGTTTATGCGTTCCTGAGGTTGTCTTTACACACAGACACGCACACACTGAGCCTCATCCAGATTTTCTAATTAAATGCAGAGACTTAAACATTTAAGCTATACGCTCCACTAATGAACCTCTCTATCAGCTCGCTGTCTCTCGCTCACGCTCCCTCTCTTTGGCTCCGTTTCGGTCAATATCTGCCTGGAGGTCAGACCATTAGAATGTAAGGCACAGAGGCTGTTTGATGACGGTGTTGTGTTTTAGGTGTTTAGGTATGTGTTTTACAGTTGTACAGTTGAAAATTTGTTTTTCCCTCTTTGTATTACATTTTTTTTTCATTTTTGTTTTAATATATTTTTTATGTGTCTCCCGAAGACGAAATAGCAAGCAAAAAGCATATCGGTGTCAATATTAGATACCCGTTTCCACTGCAGCCAGTAAACACGGATAAACGACAGCGCTGTGTCCCACTTTGGTAACACATCCCAAAGGATTATGCTCCCTCAGATGCACCGTTTTCATCTCTTGGCTTTTGTGCAAGTTCCAATATCCTTGTTTATGTGGGCTCAGCCTCCGAACACTCAGGTTTGTGCAGCTTATCTAGCATTAAGGTCCACTGAGCATGATGATGTTTCTCTTTAAGTTTTGTCCCTATTCTGTCCTGAGCTCTTATCTATTTACTGGCAGTCGCTGGCAATTTTTTCCCTCTTTTTTTTTTTTTGTTTTTGTAGCAAAAGTTTTTCTGCAGTTAAATGGAGAAGAGAGCACTTGTTTTATTTGACTTTGAAGTGAAAATGCACATCCATCAAAGTGTTTTGTTTTTTTTCATTCTTCCATTTCTTCCATTTCTTCAACCTTGGTTTTTTGCTGTCAGCTGTAGAAAACGCTCAATTCAGGCACTGATGTCTTCTCAGAGGCTGGACTTTGTGGATATAATATGTCTGTCTATCAAACTTCCTGCCCCGTCGAGGGTTGTCACGAAAGAATACCTGTGAATTTAACAGTGTATGAAGCTGAATGCACCATGTTTCTGGATTTTTCTTTACTTTTCAACCATATATGTGCTAAAAATTAGAGTGGTTGTCCCATAAATGAACAAACCACATCTTTAGAGTCTCAGTAGAGTGCATAGCTCTGCCACCCACCCGAAATAACCCGAGAAAAAGAAATAACTCAAATACCACTGAATCCAGGTAATTAAAATGTAGGATCCTTGATCAAGATAAATTTCAGTTGCCCACATTCGGGATCAGGATCCAGATCAGCTCTGGATATCTCCCAAAACTGTAGCATTTGTTTCATGCGCCAAGATATATTCCATTTTACTCTATACTCTTATTTTTTTCTAGTCTATACTTTAATCATGAGGGCAAAACTAAATCTACTCTAATTTTGTTGGCAGAGGTACTGTAATGGAGTTGTGATCTCTGAGATCCTTCACTCAGCATTATTTATACCCCTGTGTCTCTCTGCAGTGACCAGCGTCTCCAGGGGCTGCGTAAGGAGTACCAGCAGGCCCGAGCCGCTCCAGGATACGAGGAGCTTGATGCCGCACGACGCAGAGTCCTTGAGTATGATCCAAACAGGGTGAGTGAGCATGCCTGTATCCAGTATTTTGTATTTCTTTTTCTTGCCCTAAACCTCCTGTGTTCCCCTATAATCCACTCTGTAATGACAGCAAGGCCACACCGGAAACTGTTTTTAAAGACTGAAATGTAAATGAAAGAAATGTGTGTGTATGTTTCTCCAGAGCAGTCCACTGTGCACTCAGCCTGTTTCCCCTGTGCTTTTCTCAATCTATTTTCAGTTCTCTTGTTAACATTTTAAGGTGCTGCGTGCCACCGAGGCAGCACCTGCTCTCCTCCTCATTTAGTTTATGGAGAGATCTATTAGACCGATGACATTTCCATCCACCCTTTCTTTTAGCTCTAATCTACATCTTTGTCTTTTTCTCTCGAATCTTACATCTCCTTCCATTTGTCTTTGTCCTATCTTATTCTTACTTTGACAAAGAGCAAAAATGGCCTGAAATGTTTCCCCACAGTTGCCTGTTGTAAGCAAGCTACACCACTAAATATTCCTAAACCTGTATTGATCCAGCCTGAGGAATCATTTCATTTACCTCCCTGCACTCCCGATGTCAGCATGCTCACCATGGAAATCAATAGCCATTTTAAATGAGACTTTCTTTTAAACAGTGAATCCAAGGATGCAGAAAATCACAGTTTGATCAGAATTACTGATTCTGGATGTAAGCATTTCCTCAGCTAGATTTATTTTTCATTAAATTGCATTTGAGCAAAAAGAGGGGCAGAGGGAGGTATGGTAAGGATTTACTGACGTTGCTGATAACCCATCACCTGACACAACTCTGTTTACTGAGCAATGAAGCCCCTCAAAACATTAAAAGTAGACACAGCACTTCTGCTTTCTTTGAGGCCTACAGGATTTCGTCACTGATTAAACACCAGGGTTCGGCGTTGTGTTACTGCCTCAGCACGTTGTGACTCAGTCAGCTACAGAAACTCTGATGCAATTAAGGCGCAGCAAGAGTGAGGCACAACATCTTATCTGATTGGTGTTTATCAACAGAGTTGTCCTTGGTGGAAAACCAGTGGAGGGTTCCTCCCCTGAGGAGCCCGATAATGAAACATCCCACTCACTGTGACACACATACCGAGAATGAAAACAGTAAAACATCCAGAAACTAGTACTGAGTATAAAAAAGGGACAACATGATGCAATGTTGCATTAAAAGGAAACATTAGGACTTAAAAATGGCTTATCAATTATTTTTTTATAGGAAAACTCAACTTAATAGGGGTGTAACTTGTTCTTTGGCACCAATCTGATAATTGCTAAAGTAATCCATCATAGCATAAGTTACAGTTTTTGAACACTGCTACTTTTTGAAAGTGCCCGTTAATTGCAGTATCCTTCAGTCTTCAGTGTTCAGTCAATTACTTGTGATACGCAAACAATCAGATAGAGCTGTGGTTGAGACATTGATTAAGCTTTGTCCAAAACCATCTGCTACTTCCTACACCATATATAGGGTTTCCATTCACATAGAACTGTATATACTGAACTAACTAGCAAATTAAAGAAAGAAATCACTTTCAGACACCACTCGAACGTTTGTTTCTGGCACTGTTAAATTAAAACATACTTGATCAATATCGCTTGACATGGCTTAAGACATACAAATGTATAAATTAAAACATTTCAGAGAAACTAGTAGAACTTCATACCATTGAGCATTGAGCAAAAATATTTACTTACCTTTGTAGGCCATGTTGCACCATTCCCCGTCCTCTCGTATATCTGCCATTTTTCCTTCTGCACAAAGCATGATGGTCTATACTGCGGGGTTGTACACTATTTTTTAAGATCCATTGCTAGATACTTTTTGCACCATATAGTTTTTCTTTTTGCTGCTCTGAAAAATGTATCCAGTCTCTGACAAACCCACTATCGGATGTGTAAGTTGTGTGAAAGGGTGACATAATAGTCAAAGTATAACAAAACATAAGCATTTTCCTGCATTTATTTTGCCTCGGCAGCAGCGGCAAGGATGATTGGATGTATTATGTTGTCAGATTGTCCATCCGTCTGTCCTTGCATTCCAGTCTTGTCAATATATCAGGAATACCTTGACTTTTAAATTGGGCACAAACAATAGCTATGTTTACGTGGACACAAATATTAGGAATAAAGGGCTGATCACAATAAAAATGCTTCATACTCATACTCATTCGATTCGGCTCATTCGGAAAGAAATTGTATTCCGATCGAGAGGGGTGGTTTATGCCGATCCTTATTCCGAACTGCGTCCATGTACACACTTAAACCGATTGTGACTTCCTGTTTGGGCAAAATTTACCTTCACTGTGCATGTGTGTGGCTCATGTTCTTCCACTCTCTCCACCTGTAACGAAGAAGCATTAAGCATTGCTGAGCCCGTAGCTTGATCACGGAGAACAGTAGAAACAAAAGTAGGGCTTTCAGAACCTGGCACAGGTCCATTCTTTAAGAGTGGGGAGTTTAAATTGCAGGGAAAAGCGCGAAAGTGCAAAGTTTAGCCACATCGGCGTTTGTTAACAGCACGGGCGAAGTACAACTTCTTCTTCTGCGGTTATTTTAAGGAAATTAGACAAGTCTGCACATGTCAAAATGCTGCTGTTCTGATTCAAGCCTGGTGCATGTATACGCACGTCATGATAAGATCATTTGATTTGGCATCCATATAAACAGTGGATTCAGGTTTTCCAATCCCTCAAATTTTTAATCAAATTAAGAAATATTGTGCATGTAAACATAGCTATTGACTTGGACTTGAACTGGTTACTATGATATGTTTTCTGTCCCATTTTTCAACCAGTGTTTAGCAGGTTCCTAATAATAAATTACTTATTACTTGTTATCTATCCCACATGTAATACCATTTTCCATTATTTTCTATTAAAAGTAATTAGTTACATCATTATATCACCAGTTTACCACAGTCAGCATCAGTCGTAGTGGAAAGAGCGTCTATGAGGGCCCCAAAAAGTGACATCCTCCTCGGGTCTCTGTGGCCTCTGGACATTGCTCTCTGTGTTTTCTCTATAATGCATCAAAATAAGAGGGAGTCATCTACAGACATCTCCTCCAATGAACTGCTTCAGATCGTGTTCCCTTAATGTCTCTCCACTATCATGTCCTGCCCTGAACATTCAGTGTCTGTTGTTTAAGGTGCAGTACGTTTCAGTAGAGGCCTCGCTGTCAGCGCCAGTGTTTTTATTTATGCTGCTGTAAATTTGATATTGTGGTTTTTGAAAGTGTTTTACTGCTCCCACAAAGTTTGAGGCATACGATTTTTATTGCATCTTTGAATGAGACAAACCCAAAATATTAATCATAATTCCTTGTCCTCCATTTGTCATTTAGCTTTTTTTTTTCCAGCGGCTGATGTGACCTGCCTGACCTGCCAGCAAACACACATAAACTGTCAAACATCCAGGTTTTTTAAAATTCAAATCTTCTTTACAGCAACATCTTTACTTTGAGCATTGTAGTCCTCCACAAGCACTTTGATTTTGTTTGTTGTAAATACATATAATGGTGAAACTTGTTATCCAGTTTTCCATAACAATGACAAAATGATACGTACAGTAGTTGCTAGATTGACCTCATACTTGATATTTTTCTATGACCGTGCTAAAGCCGACCTTTTGACCTTTACTGTCCCAACTTTGATTGACGCCCAGTTGTAAGATTTCTTTTCCGAAATAATAACGTACACATTTTCGGCTGTAAATCAAAATACATTTTCCGACAAAACCAATCTGATTTGATGAATAGTGTCTGAAGACATACAGACACACACAATGGAGAGAAATAGAATACTTAAATATATGAATGTATTTTCTTACTACATTCATCCTTGTTTTTGTAAACTCGGGTTAGTGTGTCCACTCCCTTTCGGTCTACATATGAGATAGACATACACATATCACAAGACTCACATACAGTATAGTGGAAGTAAACCTTCATGGTCACTTGACAACAATTTTTTTCTGAAAGTAAATGCATATTTATACCAGACGTTCTTTGCATTTAGATTTTTAAAAAAATACCTGACAAGACACAATTTGGAGGTTTTCTGTCTTTGTTAAAACGTTGAAACTGGAGTTCTGGAGTTTCAATAGCACATTACTGCATACACATTCCCCTGTTTTCTCCCTCTGCATGGTATAAGAAGAGAGTAAAGGCAAACCACTTGAGCGCCATGCTCACTCGCCAGCTTTGGCCTTGTGGGATTAGCCTTTTAGCTGCCGCCTCTAGCAACTGTTTAGCACTACTCTTCAATGCTCAGCTATTTCTGTAGCCATGAATGGTTAAAGGGGGCTTCCGAGCTCTCCACACAAAGCCAGGTGCACCATTCTCCCTCTCCGAGTGGTTTCTGTGTGATTTAAAAACAAGGTATGTGGGTTTCCTTTTTCTCTACTGGATTAAAGGGTCCTGGTAATGAACTAGCTCAAGCTGACATAAACAAAAGCAGGTATAAAAAGCTGTTGTTGCAGTATCTATATATGTCTCTATTTATTTTCTCTTTTAAGGTTAAGTTTCCTACTGGCTGTTGGTTGGTTCTTTGAAGGGGTTACACAAAAACTACTTGATGGATTTTACTGAAACTTTATATGATGGCGGGGAATGAGCTAAATAAGAAGCCATTTAATTTTGGTGAGAATAACGATGTGGATCAAGGAATTTTAATTTAAGGGAACTGTTGACTCGGTGTTTGTGTTACCCATTTGAGTTTCAGCAGCTTTTAAGAAGTGTGTGTATTATGTCCCTTCCTCATTTCCCCCCTTTAAACTCCTTTCTCGCTGTCTCTAATTTGACATTTTCCCCAGTTCTCTGTCTGCATATAGGTCATACTTGTAATTATGACAATCACACTGTCCCACTCTCCCTGTCTATTTTCCTTTATATGCTAATGATAGGCTCCCAGTAATGTCTTGATGGCCAATTAAGACTTAAAACTAGACGAGCAGTTTCTTTTTACAGAATTCATTGTTCTAGAAGAAGAGTAAGGACTTCTTACATGTATATGCCAACTTGTGGTCATAGTCACAGTGATATAAGTTTTAACTCAGTATAACTGAATGACTGAAATTGTTGAATTATTCAGTGATACCTTTTTAAAAGGGTAGTTATTTCCATAAAGTTAAGGGTCTCTTGTGAGTGAGAGATTTCGAAAAGAGAGGAGAAATTCTATGTTTTGGTGCCCGCTATCGTTGAAACTCCATATATGCTGGATCCTACATTTCCCATAATGCAAGCGATAGCATCTTTTCAGTAGATCCTGTGATTTGACAAAACCGTTCAAATCTGCGGGTGTCAGGCCATGACTAAAGTTCACTCTATGGAATCAACTACGGTCTGGTAGAATCCTATTTGATTTCTTTGGTTGTATGTGTGAAAGGGATGAGTGGATGCAGTTCTGCTTGTGTGGTGTGGTGGTAACCATGGCAGAAGGAAAATTTATGTGAACTGTGAGGTGAAAAGAATAGGACATTTATCACTTCTGTTTTTCAACAGGACCTGGTTTTTAATTGGTGGCATAAACCTGCTGGCAGTTTCTTTGTGAAGTCTTAGACCAAATTGGGATTTGTTCTAGCAATGTTGTATTGACTATATATACCTATTCCTCTGTCTCTTTATTGACATTGATCCTGACAAAGGAGTAGAAGGCCAAGGATTTTTTTTTTCAAAATGTAATGAGAAGTTTCTCACAGTTTTTTTCTTTGAGAGACCTGAAGAAGTCCAGCAAGGACATGTCTCAGCATCTGACAGTTTCATCTTCAGTATGAAGAAATGTGATCAGGAATGGCCTTTTTGGAAGTGTAGCAGCCAAGAAACCACTTTTTTGGAAGGGGAACAGGGTGGATAAGGCTGATATGCTAATGCTTACAAAGATTATAATGAAGAATAATGGAGTATTATGGAGTGATGACTTTTGCCTATAGAAGCCAATTTGGTCTTTTTTTTTTTTTTTAATTTTGTGTATATATCTCTGTATTTTCTGATGTTTGATTAAACTTTTGCTAAAACAGCAAAGCTGGTGGTGGCCTTGGACTTATGTACAATTTGGACTGGTCCTTTAATTGGTCCTTTTTATTTTTCTTTACTCATAATAATTTTATGTTGTCTGATTTTCCCTCAGCTTGGATTTGGGCACAAAAAAATCTCTACATGAAGAGTTACAGTATTTCCTTAGTCTCAACGAGCCTTATCCCGAGTGACAGATGCCATTATACAACTGATTTTACAGGCTGAATGCAACTGGTCATGAGTGATATTAGTGTGTATAATTCATGGAGTTTCTCTAAAAATATAGATTTTAAAATTTAAAATTATTTTCAATCGTTTAGCTTACTATCATTCATTTCTAAATGTATTTATGGAGGGAACTGAAGGGAACTAGCTCGCCGTCTCTCTCTCTTTCTCTCTGTTGGCCTACTCTCCCTTGTGGTCATGATTTGACATCTACTTATGTCTGGAGCTGAGATACTGACCAGGATTAGTTGTCATTCTCCCCTCTGGCACATCTGATTGTTTATTCCGCTTCTGATTGTGTCTTTATTATAATGTAAATATCCTTTACGTGCCCAAGGTCACGTTTTCGACTGTGGCACAGACACACTTACACAGTGTCAGAGAAACGCGTACACACACGGTCAGTCATGCGTGTCGTCCACAACTCATTACCTTGTAAGTCAGAAGCAGTGGCAGCACATGTGACACTTTAATGAACACAGAAGTCAGAGATTACCACACATGCAACTACACACTCAGAGTCATTACAAAACACACACAGAAACAATCACACAAATCCAGATACAACTTGTCATCCATTGCACAGCTGTTTTTTTAATGCACTTCTCTCTAATGTTGTGTGTGCGGACATCCATCACCTTGATGATATTTTAATGTCACATCCTCAGGCTGTCTCAATCTCTCCCCCTCTTTCACTTTTTCCTCTCTCCCTCCTACATGTTGGCCATCACTTCATAAATAAACCCCCACATCATTAAGTAAACACGCACCAGCCTGTCACCGTGATAGATGGCCTGCACACACTCAGAGATGCGTGTGCACACACATTTGTGCATGTGTTGGTGAGCTGAGCGGGGTGCTTCGTGCCCGCAGGCAAAAGCCCCCGATGGTTATAGCGGCCGCAGTCCTAATGAATGCACACATATTAATTTATCAGCTTACAGTTATCCTTGAAAAGTGAAAAAGTCGGAAAGTCATCGACTGCACATTTCCAAATCTTCAGCTAACACACTTGAAATTGTATTCTCCAGTGGTTATATTTACTTTTATTTACCGGTGAGATTTCGTTGGCTCCCACTGTGTGCCAGTGACTGGCCATCACTGCTTTCCCCTGTCAAGCGCATCCCTCTCACTGCACACCTTGTGCTGTAAACAATTCAGGCACGCTCGCTGAAGAAACACACTCACACAGAGCCGGGATGTAATGGATGTGCTTGCAGGGCTCATCCCGCTGTGTGCCTGCTGTTTGGGAAGCTGCCATAAAAGCAAGGTGTAGCCCAGCGGAAAGCTGCTTATAAAGACAAGAGGAGGGACCCAAGGGAGAAACGTGGGGGAGAGGAATCAGGGAAACAAGAGGATGAGGTAGAGAATGTGAAGAGATTGGGAAACAGGGACAGGAAGTGGCAGTGAGGAAGCCAGTCAGTGAGAGGACCAGAAAGTGAGAGGGGAAGACCGAAGATGTGTTTATGAAAGAGGAAGGGATGAAAAAAACAAAGATGGCACTTACAAAATTAAGGTACACACTTTGCATGGATCTTTTCAATGAACACCTCCAATTAAAATCATGTGTTTGACCTCATCAATATATCCATAAGGTGTTCTTTAATGTACTGTGGTACATATCATGACTGAATTAAGCAGTCAGAGTCATGGCTAAGAAGTACTGCTTTCGTTTTGTAATGCGCCAGTGACAGTTTCCAAAAAAATAACAACCTGACACCCCGGGTTTTCTACGTAGAAAAACCGAAGAAACCAATCCTGACAACTTGCCATGCAGGGAATTTATTTATTTGATGCATCAACTTGTAGGCGAACTTGTACAAATTCAGTAGCTCTTCCTTTTGTTCTTGAGAAGCCATGTCCAGTTCAAACATGTATGGCTGAATGATTCCAATTTTAAAACTTGCCGCTGTGCAGAAATGTAAGCACCAGCTCGCTCTGGTTGCAGGTGAGGGGCAGAGCAGTGAGATGAGACGGAGTGGGACTTAAATAGTATATTCATAGAACCCCACAACCAACATGAGGCAAAGGTGTACAATTACACCCACCCGATATTAAGGCCCCAGAGGGATTTTTTTCATAAAGAAATATTGAATTTAAAAATAATTGAAATAATTTTACAGAACAGATTTTTTATTTTTTTTTATTGGGTTAATCAATGGCTGGAACGAGAATTTACATTCAAAGAAAGTAGCTAGGAACTAGCTAGGAACCTTTGAGTTTTGGTACAGCTGAATAATGTGCAGTGTAACTTTTTAGTGCAAGTTCTAATATCACAATTTCTCTCTTCGGATCTGATGGGTAATAGTTGAATAGCAGCAGGTCATTCACCTGACAATAAAAAGACATGTCATGGATTTCCCAGTGTCAGTGATTTTTGAAGATATTGACCCAGCAAGATTTTTATATATATTTTTTTATTTTTTCAAAGGAATGCACGATATGTAGGCAGTTATACTGGCTAGTGTTAATAATTTTTTACAATATTGGTATCACAGCTGATGGTTGCTGGTCCTTGTGTGTGTATGGGATCCACCCTCTGTTTCAGAGGTTTGTGGTAATGTGCCAAGAAGCTGTTTTCCAACTGCCAAAATAAATAAAAAAAGAAGTCTGTATGGGTGTGTTTATCATTTGACCAAGCAAAGTTTGTATGGAGAGACATAACATGTACATACATTTAGAGGAGGATGTATTGGCTGTCTGGGTGTTTTCCACTGTTATTAATTACATGAGTTTCAATGTTTACAAAGGTTGATTATCATAGAATGTATTTTTATAGAGATCATATCAAGACATAGATAAATATAAGCTATTATCCACAACAGCAATTATGCTGAGATGGTAGTGGTTGCAAATGGAAGAATGAGATAGAGAGCAGCTGATCCAGGGGTGTTTCTTGGAAGGAGGCTTCACTAATATTAGCCTAATGTTGATATTAATCAGGTTAGCATATACCCTCTGTGTGTATATGTGTGTGTGTTGTCTTGGTGTGTGACACCTGCACGTTTTTAGACAGAAACCTTGTGCAAACCATCACTCAGTAGCTCTTTTTCAATTTGTCTCACTTTCTTCCCCTCTTTTGCAGTCACACACACACACACACACACTTAAAAATCCCCATGGGAAAAGTTGCATTTGAAGCACTTCACCAGCAAGCTGGATTAAGGTCTGCTTTCTATTTTTTACAAGCATGCCCACAAGTTTAAAAGTCAGTCTACACTCTGGACTGACTTTCTATACACACACAAAACACACACACACACACACACGCACACAAACCCGCATCCACATGTATAAACACTGGCTCACATCCATTTTATAACAGACTTTTAAGAGGTAACACACCACAAACACATAAAAACGCACAGTCCTCAATCAGTCGTGGAAAGGCTGAATGTACACAGATGCAAGCACACACACACGCTCTGTCACCATGAAAAGGCTTCAAACCTCAGCTTTGGCCGAGCTGTAGCTGTTTTAAGAGTTTGTTTCTTTGTCAAAGGCTGCTCACACACACAATCGTTAGGAGGAAAATCCTATAATTCAGTAATTACAAGAAATTCAGCCTCCTGATCCCGGTTTCCTCATGACCCCAGCTGAGATCACTTTTGCTCAACCACAAAACATAAACCCTAGACTTTATGTCACACACACTCCTTTGCCCACCTATCCTCATGCAGCAGTCAAAACTTGATTAAAGGCTGCCAAGCCGCTCCTGACTACAGCTCGGCCTCAGAGCTATTCTGGCTCCTTTAATTACACATGACCCACCAGAAGGTTAGTGTTTGGACCATATACCCCAGAATTACTCAGAACCAGCTTCTGTAACAAGCTGCAAAAAAAGCAGCCAAACAGGAGGAAAATGATTGAGCTCACAGGAGCCTGTTCTCTTTTAATGTAGGCTCTAAGGTGATTATTATGAATTGACAGTATGTTCTTTTAACAAATGGTTTATTCCATTATTCAGTGCAGCAAGATCATTTAAGGTGAGGTGAGATAAATCCATCTTTTACAATGCAACTGTAATTGTTTCATGCACTAAAATGATAAAGAATTCCAGCATAAAACCCATTATCTGAAAATGCTGCTCCATGAATATTCTGCAAAGAATCAATTGCATTTGAAATGACCTAACACTATTCACATCCAAAGTCTTTCGTTTTTTTTAACTGTTATTCCTCTCGTATATGCACTAAAAATAACCACGTGGACAAAAGGAGTTTGCTTGCTAAGCTCCTTTTTGACAAAAACAACAGCTTAGCTTTTGTCAGCTTGAATTAAGTTAAAGCAACCCAATGTTAGCTATTTTTTACATTAATTGTATTAAAGCATTCATGAAACTTCTCAAGCCACTTTTGCCTAAACGTGTCGTCTATCTATCCGTTATCATCATGGTCTATTTTGATGAAAACACGACTTGAAACGTCACATGAGTAATTAGCCATATGTTTATGAAATAAGTGTTTGGAACGGAGTACATCGTTTTATGAAAAAAGCCACAGATAATACTAATTCCAATACTAATGTTGGACAATTAGTATACTCGAGTGTAGAGCTAGAGAGGCAAATAAGGTACATGATTTTATAATTTGTGACTGCCAGTTTTGTTTCACATCAACTGCTCTTTGGCCACAGCTTTGATATCACTGTTTGGTTGGTGCCCACAAGAGCACATTCCCTTTCAGTGTCTCAAACCCACAGACTGACTCTGGCAGAGACTGTACTTTTGCTCATGCTCTTGGGATACTTGAAGACAACACTGAACATCTTGTTCTAACATTATGTTTACGCCCACTACCATATAGAATTTTCACACACACGTATTGCACCCCTCTCCCTCTTTTCTCTTTGCACAATGTCACAATGAGTGATTCCATCCACGGACTCCCTCTCACTGTCCTTGTCTCATCTCAGAAGCTCACACAGTCCTCCTCCTGCCTTTTTTTGTTTCAAGTCTCTTCATTCCAATGCTACACAGAAGCCCGTTAAGATTTTCCTCCTCCTCCCCATCTGGTCTGACAAAGGCCTATGGGGACTTATCTGGTGTCTGTCTTTATTCCCACAGCTTGTCTCTGGCCTACAGGCAAACTGCACAGTGTGATCTGTCTGCTAGTTGAAAGAAATGTCCCATTCTCCCCCTCACTCTCACCTTAAAGCTCCTCACTACAATTCGTTTGAATTTAAGAAGGGGGACGTTCAGCTAAGACACATTGACAATGCTACAGTCATTATTTTACACATTCTTTTGTCAGTCTCTTAAACTCATTGATGACAAACTTAATTATGTGCCAGTGTAGTTAACTTCAACACGCGTTGTGCTATAAATGCTAAAAAAAAAAAATGAGCAATTAGAAATTGTCATGTCCTTCCTGGTTTTATGTTTCCTTCACTGTTGATCAAGCTGGAGCCAAAACATACCCATTATTACTGCCAGGTCTAGTTATCAATAATAAGTCCACCATTTCACACTGACGACTATTAGTTAGTGAGTGTTGATGGGGGTTTTTTTTCCATAAATATCTCAACCAAACATGGATTTTCTTTAAGAAGAGGAAGAGCTATTTGTACAAGGTTGCCTGCAATTTGATCAGAATGATAAGTGTCTCCAGCTTTAAGCCCCATGCCCACAAGTCATTGGTTCCTTAGGTTTTATACACAGAGGACCTAGGCTGTCAGAATTTGTTTAGTGGAGACTGTCACTGGTGGATTGCAGAATTAAAGCAGGAATCTTCAGCCAATACGTTAGTAGGTTATTTTGGTCATGTTGTGTGTCGTAGTACATAAAAAAAAATTCCCCAAATTCATGTTAACAAGGTCAATAATGTCATTTTCATCAGAGGCGGTTTATAAGTATTTTAAATGGACAAACCATTGCGGGTGTCATTTTATAAAAAAAGGAAAGCACAATCAGAGCTTCTGGAGTTGCATCAAAGTATCTAAAGTTCAAACGCGTCAGCCTCACGACATTTGCGGCAGGCCATTGGAAGTTATGGGGAGCTGGATTCATCAACGAACCCTCTGGGACTGGTGGTGACGCCAGCCCCGACATTCACAAATATGTGACTGCAAGAGGGGGGACGAAGAATGTTTAACTTGTGCTGTGGAGATGGTTGCATCACAGTGCACACACTCGGGAGATGTGTTGGTGATTTTGTAGTCTCTTTTTGTGCTCAGGCTCACACAAACACACAATTTGTATGACTGTTGTATAAAAGTATGTTAAAAAAGCAAAAACAAGACACACCTACCACACCCTTTCTCTTACTCACACACCCCATGACATACCTTTCTGGGTATAACCTTGAGAGAGAGAGAGAGAGAGAGAGAGAGGAACGAAATCACCTGGACACAGACACACTCACATGGGTATTTGGATGTTATTTCAGTGAGCAGTGGGGAGTAAAACAAACCCACAGACAGGGAACAGGTACACAGCCTCTGCAAATAAACAACACCCCATGGCCATTGCCATGGCCACACGTACGGAACAGGTTTAAGATGCATGTTGATTACAGCTCCATGTGTTAAAAAACTGCACAGATATGCAGGTTCCCCTTCCGAGTCAAAGGCAATTTCACTAAAGTTTAAAAAGTCAGTGATATGGTTTGGTGGCCTATACTTCAACAGTTTAAGTAACTTGAAACCGTATACTTGCACTGGGAATAACCCCAAACGATCACAAGTGCTTAATAAAACCATTTTAGGAAAATGACCAGTCCATTGTTCGATGTTGTGTTCCATGTTGTGTCGTCCTGAAGAGTCCATTTCAAATCGTTCATGATTGATAGCCTCTTAGAACAATCAGATAACTCCCCAAAATTCGCCTGTAAAGCCTTTTTTTTTTTTATGTATATTTCTCCTCTTGGACCCAGCAGCAGCACATTTGCCAGAGTAAAATGTTATTTTATACATGTGCTTCCTCTGATGCATATAACCACATTCAATTCATTTAGAGTTTGTGTAAATGGGTTGAAAGTTTAAGTCAGAGCAAATTTATTCAGTCAAATAAAGTAGTCTGCGTTGGAGACATATTTCCAAATTTTGGAAGTCAACAAGGGTGGGGTTGATTCGTCACTATTTAATGAGGCAACATTCACTTTCATACTACTGGTTACATCCTCATTTGGGAAGATCAAATAGCAGAACCACGTCCAGGCAAAGTCTGAACCCAACTATATGTAAATGTAAAAGCCAATCTGCGCTCAAGAGTTGAGGCCTAAACAAATAGTAACAATGAAAACAATTACAGCAGATTGGCCTATTACCAAAATAGACTGCATTCCAGTCTCGGTGTGTGTAACCTTTAGTCCCTGTGTGTATGTTTGTGTGTGTATGTGCACGGACCATCTGCTGCTAACAAGCTCAGAGTGAGCAGGGTCCAGGTGCGGGAGTGTTTAATGTTCTCTGGGGGGCAAGTGAGCCTCCTGTTTGAGATAAACGCACAGAGTTTCCTAATACAGCATAATCATGTGTGCCAATGGACTCGGCTCGACTAGCGTGAAAGAGGCGCTTTGACCTTTTGAGTTTCGCGTGGTTATTAGTCTATGCCAACAACACTGGATATTTTGAATTTGCCGCTGCCTGAGTATCT
>KV751369.1:787667-804448 GCA_001698575.1 Mola mola | reverse complement strand
CTCCCAGCAAAGCTTCTTCACAATGTGTAATGGAGGCGCTACTAGTCGGATGCAGGGCATGGGGGTGAGGTGGGCATAGGGTGACAGGCAGAAACTCCATAGTGAGACCCATGCCTAATTAGCATCCAAGATGGATGGAGATGCTCCCAGCAAAGCTTCTTCACAATGTGTAATGGAGGCGCTACTAGTCGGATGCAGGGCATGGGGGTGAGGTGGGCATAGGGTGACAGGCAGAAACTCCATAGTGAGACCCATGCCTAATTAGCATCCAAGATGGATGGAGATGGGGGGGATAATGGGGTGAATGAGTAAAAGGAGGAATAGATAGCAATACAGAAGGCTAATTATGCCATTTGAAAAGAAATGGCAGAGAAAAGCAGTTTGGAAATCGGAGCATCTCAGTCACAGGATGAAAGCGCTGCTCAAGCATTGTGTCAAAGCTCTTGGACTCCCATTCAAGGCTTATTGTATATATGAGCATCGCAATTTCTCAGCAAAGCCAAAAGTGCTCCAAGAGATTCATTTCATGAGCCCTGGCAAGACTTTCTGATGAATGCGACAGCTGCGGGGACTTGATTTGGGTGTGTGTGTGTGTGTGTGTGTGTGTGTGTGTGTGTGTGTATATCCAATGCATATCATCTGGCACTGTCAAACCACTGCTTTCTAATTTGGAAAAAGTTACTTTCTGCTCGACGCGATAACTCGACACAGTCACTTTTTTTTTAGTAAGATTATACTGATAGGTTTAAGTTCATTCGCTTTCCCTGATAAGGAAGTATTAAAATCAGTCTGAAGATCTGTTGATTTGGCTTAAGATACATGTATACACACACACACACACACACACAAAATGAACAAATATTAATGTTAATGTTATGTTAATCTTGGAGTTCATTGTGTGTCTCTGTGTGTATTTTGGTCTGGCACTGTGTCCAGAGGGAATCTGGCTTTCTGTAAGCTACCATCTGCACAACACATGAACTTTTCCACTTATGACCACTCACACCAGCACACTTGAGTACAATGTGGATACACAGAACACTGTATATGATGTCAGCAGGTTCAGGAGCAGGATGTGAACTCACTTGGAATAACAAGTGTGCACGATACCTCAGCACCTTTGGAGATACAAAGACAAGGGTGGTGGGGCAATGACCGCTGCTTCAGATGTCCAACTGCTGTGTTGTACCTGTTTTTCTATATTGCTGTTTTACCAGTTGCCACAGTGAGATTGAGACTTGCATTGTGTGTTTGTTTACTTATGTGTGTACAGCAGTATAGGAAAAGAGACCTCCGTATGACAGGCCTCCATGATATCTATGTTTGAGTGTGTGTTAATAAATATTGCAGACTTTTGGCTGCAGGCTTTAAGGTTTATACAACCAAAGGATACAGAATTTCATCTAAACCTCTTTTCCTCCTCGTTATTCTTTTTCTTAATTCTCTTGGTTTTTTTTCCACTCAGAGGATACTATTATGCCTTGTTCAACACACACACATAAAAATTCTTCCAGCTGTGTCCCAGTGTCTTGCTGAGACTAATGTCCTCTTTACCTCAAAATATTCCTTGTCTTTGCCTAATGGCCCCCTACAGTACCTAACACACACACACACACACAACCATCCGAAGATGGAGCGTTCACTTCCCGACATCATATTAAACCTGCACAGACAGACGCACATGCTGTCCCCCAACTACCATGTTATTAACATATATCGTTACGCACACACACAGAGACACAAAGCCAGTTCAATAAACAGAGCAGCAGCCTTGGCCCAGCCTCGACTCTGATGTGCTTTCACTTCCTGGATCTCATTCAAAGACATTAGAGCTTGCTACATTAAAGAGACCTACTAATGATATCTGGTAAGGCACCGCTGCTGCATTGACATGCAGAATGGGTTTGAACTCATGCAAAACGCATCAATAGACCAGTCCTGCATGGAGTAATTTAGACTCTTTGTAGTGTGTGTGTGTTTGTGATATTAAATTCTATGTATGTGGGTGTTTGCGGGGTTGTATCACTTTGATAGCAGGGATCAAACCTGTAACCCTTTTTACATCTTTAGAGTTCCATGTGTGTGTCTGCCAAACCTATGATTGCTTGGTTATGTACACATGTGCGTGTCAGTGAAGGCTGCCTTTGTGTGTTTGACCAGCATTCCGTTGTGTGCAAGCTGCACTGCAGCAGTGTATGATGTGTTTGACTGATGAAATGTCCATTGAATAAACAGCCTGGGTTTGTATTTGGAAACTCGGGGGCCCTTAACCTAGATTATAGATAATTGAAACTACATGTTCTTTCATCTCATCAATCCTCTGCCTCAAGAGATGGCTTTTTTTTTTTTTTAACTCCTTCCTATTGTTATAACACAAGACCCCGTCCACTCTTAGATAACAGTTTAACACCTCACCTTTTTCTCTACATGTTAGCCTTTGATCAACACACAACAAATAGAGAACATATGGACAGATGAACCCAATTTTTCCAAGACAGTACTCTCCCCAGCTGGTGTTATCATGATGATGGAAACAAACTCGTAAAATCTACCAGTTGAGTTAAGTCACATTATTTCCTTTTTTTATCTTTACCAGCAAAGTTAGAAATTGAGGCGGTTATGTATTTGAATACATATCAGAGCACATAACGGTGTGGTACAAGGTCGAGTTGTGTAATCCAGATTCTTGATCTGAATCAAAATGAACCAAACATGAACATAACTGAGAAATGGACAGATTTTCATGAGACATTGTGGTGTACATTGGTCTTACATCAAGAAACAAATGTATACTGAATCTGGGTATATTTCAGTTACCTGGATGCTACTCCTTACACTTGTATCTAAGTGTTTTTTTTAGGACAATATCAGGTAGGTGGCAGATATATGCTCCCTACTGAGTGCTTTTCCTAATTTCTTGATGGCATTGCATTTGCCATGTTCCTCCACTTCTAGATCTTTCCTTTATTATGTCTTTAAGTTATCATATTGAGCAGGAATTGACAATACAGAGGTTTATTCTGCTAAGACCAGAGTAACTCTGGATGTCAGTGTCTTCTTCCCTGTCTTTAAAACACAGTTGGCTGCCATTTTAAAGAGAATGTTTAAGCAGGTTTTAAACTACTTTGCCATTCCTGAGAACACTATTAGATATTTTCATATGTAAACAGCGTTTCCAGGTTCATCCGTCTGAGAATAGACAGGGCTTTTATTCAGGCGCATGGTGTGTGTGGACGAAAGACTCTTCAAAGCTGACTCTAAATGTCAAAACAAAATGTGAAATGTAATTTCTTTAATGACTGGACCTTTCACATGAAGAGTACACAAACATGGTCATCAGAGAGACAGAGTGCTTACGTGTGGTTACATATGTTTACGTGAGGCAGTCCAGGCTTCCTGATACTTGTTTTTCTCGCGTTCACTGAAACCGCAAGGTCGTACTTTGACACAAACATGCTTTAAACACTTTATTTACACAGTTAATTCTATCACACTCATATGTTGCAGAGTTCAAACATATAGCCTGAGTATAGTGTGGTTTCCGCTTTTTCAAAACCTTAATGACTTCAGGTAAGGTACAGTATCAGTGCCTTGCTCAAGAGTATTTTGACTGGAGTGACTGAACATTTTAACTTTAATTTCTCCGGACAGATGGCACCCAGGGAATCTCGATCTGTGAACCACTACAAAGAGATCGACCAGCAGTACCCCACACAGCCCAGGTGAGACCACTGTCTGTTTGCGTGTGTTTTATTCCGCTGTGCAGGAAGTGAAGGGATAACTTCTTGCTCCTCCTTCCTTTTGTGTCTCCCCACTCACTCACTCACACACACACACGCACACACAGTGCCCAGACTAATCCTCTTTGGAGCTTATAATTAAATCTGGAGTGTTTGCCTTGGGAGTGTCTACTCATCCCCGGAATAGGAAAGCTCAGCTCTCCAGAGAGTGGGGCACAGGCAGGAGGATCTTTCTCTCTCTCTCTCTCACACACACACACAACTGGGCAGCTGTGGCTCAGATGGTAGAGCGGTCGTCCAGTGATCGGAAGGTTCCTGGTTGGATCCCAGACCCTGTAGTTAACATGTCGAAGTGTACTTGAGCAAGACACTGATGCTAACTAACTGGCACTAATGCTCCTGATGAGCAAGTGGCACCCTGGAGGTACTCACTGCAACCTGCCACCAGTGTACGAATGTGTTTGTTGAATGGGTGAAAGCAAAACCTGTAGCGTAAAAGCGCTGTGATTGGTCAACAGTGACTAAAAAAGCACTATATAAAAACAGAAAATTTACCATTTACACATATAGGAAGAAAGTATAAATGCTAGTGTGGGTTTAATAGAATTGCACGTGTAAATTCTGTTTGATTAAATGATCTCATGTCAAATAAGACACATGCGTACACACACATACCATGCCAGAATATTACCTGCATCTTTCTTACATGACGATCAAATGCCATCTCTGTGATGTGTGCGGCCCTGGAGCTAAGTGGAGCGTGGAGTGACGTGGCGCGAAGAGAGCGAGAGGAGAATTGGGAAAAAGAGGGGAACACCAGGATGGAGAGCAGAAGGGAGGAGAAAAAGAGAACAGTCATTTCACGGGTTATTGCCCCTTCTGATGTGACAGGCACCAGGGAGCACAGACATCAGCCCTGGCTGAGGGAAGAACGAGACACACTGTGAATCTGAGAGAGAGAAGGAGGGACATGAGCAAGCGGCAGAGGGACATAGAGATTAGCCAACAGTAACTGTGGAGACAAACCCAAATGGAGACAGATGGACCTGGATAGACTTTGAGGACCTTTGACAGCTCGGTACAAAGTATACTTAAGCACAGTAACAGCGAAAAAGAGCTTAGTATTATCCAGAAACTTTCTCCATATTAAAATTTAAGCTGTTTAAAAATGAAATATCTCCCCAGTCATTCAGAAAGGTATAATTATAGTTGCCCTTTGCATTTCCTGGAAATTAGGAGTCATGAAAAATTTTGATCATCTGTCTGTAATTTTGCAAGCAAAAAGGCAAAAGCTTCTCAAATGTTAGGATTTGTTCTTTAATTTTGTTTTAATTTAAAGACTGTCCACAGTGAAAATCACGTTTTTCATCTTGTAAACATATCCATGTCATATTTTTATGTCCTACAACACACATATAATGAAATAAGCGGTCAGTCATGGTTGAGGATTTCAACTTTCATTCTGCAATCCACCATTGATATTCTCCAAAAAACATAGAAAACCTAGAAAATCTAAGAAACCAAACCGTAGGACTTGCAGGGGTGGGCTTAACGTTGTAGAAATTAAACTTACCATTCTGATGCATTAACTTGTAGGCGACCTTGTACATGTAGCTCTTTCTCTTCTTCCTGGGAATCTGGGTCTGGTTCAGACATGCATTTTTGTACATTGTACGAAACAGTTCAGAAACAGCATGAGTTTTTAAGGGTTCAGTGAAAGGCTGACGCAGGACTTTAAATCTAAAGTTCTAAAATTCAAAGTTGTCACCTTTTCATTTTTTTTGTTTTGTATTTTTGGACTTGCAGACAACATAATGAATTGTGTTATCAATGAATTAACCTCAACCAAGGGGAATTTGTCCCACAATCTCTGTTTGCATTGAGCACTTTTCCCAGTTCTTCTCGATAATGATAAACAAGCATCATCATTAAAATTTAATTTACAAATTGCAAAAGTATCGGACTATAGTAAACGTAATAGCAACTCAAAGGTTTTTACATTTAAGTGATCATTCGCATATACTTTAGCTAATATGGTTAGTCATAGAGATAACAAGTCAGGTTCAAATAATGTTCATTACTTCAAGAACTATTCACTTTGTTATGTAACTGTTGTTTCTCTTCTCTTTGAAGTATTTTAAGCCCAAGACCCATAGGATATTATCTGTTTGAAATGCATATGGTACAGTTTATATGCTTCTGGGGACATTTGCAAGAGCAGCAAAAGGCAGAAGGAAAGTGCCACATAGAGTTTGAACACCATTCAAACTCACATGTTTGTGCTTTTGTCTCTGATGTCTCTATAACGATAAATCACGACTTGACCCCCCAAAAAAACTCCTGTCTCCCCCCAGTATAAATACAGAGGCGAGAGGAGGAGGAGGGATGACAAAATATATTGCTGGAATTTTCCCTTTTCTTTTTTTTTTCGTCTATCAAAGTGGGAAAAACAGGAGAGACAGAGATAGCAGACGCAGCAGTGAATTGAATGCATTTTTCAAAGTGGCGCTGAACTTTGTGCAAAATCCCCCCCGGGGGCTGCCATTATTGAAAGCCATTTCCTCTCAAAATGAGTGCGCCTCCACCATTGGCCTGGCTCTCATTAGCATACATTTGTCCTGTCTTTGTGTGGAGATGACTGGGGCTGCAGCTGGAGGGGTGGGAGTATAGGAGGTGAGTGTACGTAATTCTGTGGGGATAGTACAAGAGATGTAGCAAAGCAAATCATAAATGCAGGCATATGGAGTGTAGAGGAGCCGTAAGAGTCAGAAAGACGGATAAAAAAATCAAGGCATTTTATATTTCCCTTTTTGGTTGCTACATGTTGATATATGTATGCTTGTGAAATCACTGGGCTAGTAAATTCTGTTCTTTGTGTCTTTACAAATCTTGGTGCTTGGATGGAGTCATTTCTCATCAGAATCCCGCTGCCAGAATTGTGGTTTTATTATACTGAGCTCTATCTTGCTTACTGCCCATGTCTCAAATCTAGTCTGTTTGCACCTGAATGTGCGAATGCCGAAGTTGCAGGGCAGATGGAAAAAAATGGACCCCAGACTTGTTTCTGAGCTGAGGGCTACTGCATGACAGCCAGAAGGAGAAACTGGAGTATGGGAAAGAGGATTTGGAAAAAAGGACTGGGGGCACCGTCAAGAGATTTGCCCCAGGGAAGGCGATAGTGCTGCTTTGGCTCTTTCCTCCCTCTCCACTGGCCATTAACTCTGGGGTGCAGCTCAGCCAGTGAACAGCCTCTTCGCTTGGGGACAAACGCACTCACACACGGCCATATGGAGAATATTAACATCATTACCAAGTCAAAGCAGCAGGTCATGGGCGCGGCGACCTTGCCCCAGGTTATCCAATCAAAGCACCCCCTGAGTCAGTCCCCCAAAATGATTGGATTAGGGGGCCTGATTGGCACAACAACGCTGCAGGGCCCAGCTGATAATTCGTTGATTAATGTGCAGCCAATGGCCAGTGAGTCAGAGAGCACAGAGCTCCAATCAAGTGACCTCATAAAGCTCCTGCCACATCTGTACAGTGGAGATGATCCACTGCAAAGGACACAAGGTACTGTATATGTGTGGGCGGGTGGAAGCGTTCTTCCTATATTATATACAGTCTCTAACTGCTCTTATCACATCTTTTTTGACATGATTTGGAGAGCATGAACTGTGAGAAGCACAGGAAAGATGTGGCACTTGGTAATTCATAACTTATCATTCAGCTTTTAGTGTCCCTTTAACGTCCCTTTATGTTTGGATCTGTTTTCTAAAGTTCCCATAAATTTCAGATCCATTCCAAATCAGGTTTCATTTTGTAGACAGTCAGGACCGGGCCAATGTTGGCCAGTGTGTTCCCCACTTTGCTACTCGCATATAACAGCTGTTTTTTAGCCCTGGTCCCCAGAAGTTGAAGCCACCTGACTCTGGTGCTTGATGGTTCTTCTAGCCCCAGCATTTAATTTTTCTAGACAGTGTTCCTATACACTGAGTTTTGATTGTCATTCACTTTACCTCTGTACCTTGTTCACACTTGGGAAACTAATAATAATCCAACCTCAACTGTAAGTGAGATGATGAGCGTGATAAAAATACTTGCTGAAACACCGCATGTTACCCCCTTTGGGGGTGTGTTGGCATGCTAACATTTGCATTTGGTTCCACTGCGAAGCTGCACATATCCGTTGGCCTGTCTCTACACTCTTCAGTTTATTTCACACTAAACAACTTTTAGCCTGATCTTCCAATACCTGCAAAATTTTAGAACTTGCCCACAAAACCCCCAGATCAGAGCCAGATCACCCATTGACACGAGTCACTGTCACGTGTGTGAGCTCTTCAAAAAAGCAACTTGCTAGTCGACATGTCAGTGCATCCAAACAGATTTTTTATGGCAGACTAAAAGTCTAGATTAATCAGTGATGCTTACAGCCAATCAGAGTAGAGGACATGGGGTTACGGAAAACCATAGACCATTGCTTGTCATTTCCTGAATAATTTCTCACTGGTGTTTTCATAACCAAAAATAGTTTGGAGACAGACATACTCAGCGGGGGTCTCTCCTGGAGGACTGTGTAGTGTGTGACACTCTATCGCCTGATAATCATGTAGTTTTTACCTTAAAAAGACTGCAAGACTCCCGATCACAAGGCAGCAGGTCATGAAGTGTGAACAGCACAGAGGTCCAACAACTAGTCTGAACTTGGTGTTTGTTAGAAATTAACTCTGCAGGTTTGGTTTGTTCTCAATGTAGTATGAATCGAGTGCAAAATGTTTGACTCCTGAAGAATTTTTAGCAAAGAATTATATTGCACCTTTTGCAGTCAGTCATCTAAGCACCTTCTGAGCTTCATCTTTTGATGATGGCTGAATGCTCTGCGCTCACACTAAGTTCTCTCTGCCCCTCCTTAAAAAACAGAGGTCAACATCTTGATTGTCCTCAGCATGTTGAGTGCCCTCAGGTATGTGGGAAAGTGTCCCCTAAGGACCCTAATCAGACCCTCCTGAGCAAACTAACAGGCACATCCCAGTCTTAGAGCTACTCAGCACATGAACCTCTTCACGCCGACTGTGTCAGCTCAGGTCTAATGAGCCAAACTGGACACACATGAGTGAAAGCAACCTATAAATAAACCATTACAAATGCTAAGGAATAGAACCAATTTTATATTCGCTCATTACTGTCTGCTTGGAATAATTTGAAACAGTCTCCCTAAATTTCATAGCTTGCACAGTTGGACTGTTTTTGTTTTACTGCTGTAATATTGTTAGGACCCGTAGGTTGGAGCTCACCGTGAACTCGAATGGTTTTTTTTCAAGGTGAGCCAAGAGATAATTTTTTCGCTGCTTTGATCAACTGTTTCACCACCCGCTGCTTTCCAGCTGTCGAATCACTCACCTTAAACCTACCTAAACTCACTTAGAGTTACTGTGTCCTTAGCTCATTTCATTTCTTCAGTCCTGGAGATTCTTATTTCATTTTTTCACAGTAATATTTCTCCCTAACAGCTGTCCCTGATTGGTTTAAAAGGTGATATGAACCCTTCTTTTATTCTTTTCTTATTCTTTTATAAGCAACTGTGGGGCATCTGGAGCGGCATTATGTTTGTTTGATTTCTCGGGAGTTATTCTGACCCTTTTCTTATTTGCAGGCCCTTTATAGAGAAAAGGGCCCCGGGTGTGCAGAAGCAGAAATGTTTGTCCAGCTAACAGTGTTTGTGCTCAAATGCAGAATAAATGTAATGGAATGAGCAGTAGGAAATGAAAGGGCTTTAGCCGCCTCTCATATGTGCAGCTGGTGCACCCGTGGCTCTACGTGTGTACAATAACTTCTCTTCATCTATCCTCCTGATTCCATCAATCCTCTTGTTTCCTATTTTTTGTGTGTTGCTCCTGCTTCCATCTCTCACACGTCTCTTTGGATCTTCATCTCGCATTCTGTCTTCCCTTTCCTCTCCTTCCTTCTCTCCTGTGGACTCTCAGGACTGTGGATGGCAAAACGAAATTGCAACTTTATAAATAAATCAAAAGATACACAGAACTGGAGTCCTCCAGGCTCCCCATGAGCTCAGTGAGAAATATGAAGACTGTCATGTACAAGTCTGCGTGCAATTCTGTCCGCAAATACAGAGAGACGGGCAGCTCTGTGAAGGAGAATTCAAATGTTCTCTTCTTTGTGCAGACTAGAATACAGTAGAGCAGGCATGCAGGGAACTTAAAACTGCAAAACAAATTATGAAATTAAATGTGAGTTGTGCTCAGTCGATTTTGTCTAAAATTCCATGCTTGTTAAGTGGAACACTATGTGGATTTACATGTTCCTATGAGCTTCATGAGAGTGCCTTCACCTTAGTTTAGATCCTAGCTGTTTACCCCGGTGCCTCCGATCTCTCCTCACCTTCTCAATACGAAGCAGACTTCCACAGAGCTGCTACCTGCCTCTGACACGGTGCACACTCCGTGTCACTGCACTGTCACTGCTCAGTGTGGAGTGACAGTGAGCCCATTTAGACGAGGCACATGCATGTAGGTGAGAGCCTATTTCCACTGCTGTTATTGTCACAGCCCAGTTTGATTAGCAGGGCTGCTTTGATGGCCGGGGGCCAGAGCAGCTAATGGTTTCCTCTGCTGCTGTGTGTGCATGTATGACTGCATGTGCTGTATGTGTACACAGTTTGGACAAGGATCAATCTTAGGGATGCTTACAACTACATCAACTAACTTTATAAATTGTTAAATCTTGTAAGACTGCCTCTGAAAAAAAAACATCTTTGACATTTTAACATGTCCAAATGTTTTGTTTTTTTGGGGTTTTTTTCATAGCAGAGGATTTTGCTGCAAAAGGTGAATTGTGACCGCCAAGATCTTCTATATAGGAAACCTACAGCACCGATCCTGAGTACTTGCAGAAAATCCAAATTTTCTATTCTTATATATCATCTTGTAGGCGACCTTTTACAAGTAGGACTTAATCTTCTTCCTGGGAATCCAAGTCTGGTTCAAACACGTATGGCTGAATCAGTTCAGTGTTAGAACTTACCACTGTGCAGGGTACAGTTTACTCATTTAAAGGTCAAAGGATGACAGGGCAGGTAAGCGCCGGCCTGCTCTGGGTGTAGGTGAGGGCCAGAGAGGTGAGTGAAGACAAAAGGACACAAAGGGATATGTAATTGGACTGAACTACAAAATTAGTTTTTAAACTTTAATCAGTGACTAGAGCAACGTCTCCAGTGATAGATGGTCACACATTTCTCAGACGAGAGGAAATGTTTTGGTTCTGGCTACAGCATATCATCTTCGAACCATGGATAGTGGCTTTATAATGCCTTAAACCACATGTTGAATTCAGTAAATGCAGGCATTTCAAGCTACTTTTCGCTGTAGCACCACTCATGCTTCTGCAAATTGCAACGCATTAAACATTTCCCCTGAAATGTGAATGCATGCATATGAAAATCTGTGCGTGGGAGTGTTTGGCAATGAGGTGCAGGCAGCTGCTTTTTACAGAACAATTCATGTATTTTGCATGCAGTGCATGTGTATTCCAGGTAAGATGTGCTTAAGTATGCATCTGTATGTTCTTTTGGAATCAGAAAATTAACAGATTAAATGTGCAAATGTAATTTTAGGTAAGTGCTGTTAAATGTCTGAGAATGTGGACCAATTATGCATGTGTGTATGCGTGAACAACAACACAACTGACACACTTCCATAAACTTTATAGAGTAGAATGTAGTTTGCTGCCTCAGAACCTCCAAGCTGGTGCTCATTTATTTTTCCTACTTTTATGATAGCCATATAGAAAAGTCTAATTTGAGCAGCACATGGATTCCGATTTTTGAAACTTCCATCTATGATCACAACCACATGAATCAGGCATCTGCTTTTGTCCCTACGCAAATATTTAATTTAACAAAATACAGCTGTGTCTTTACTTTATAAACCGTATTTTCTCTCGAATCTTCATTATTTAGAGCTCCTGTCGCCCCTCTCTCTAATATACGTGTGTAGTATAATATTAATAATGTAGTTTTGTATCTATTGCTCGACACAACCATACAAAGCACTTGTTCTTTACTTGAGTATTTCCATTATCTGATTGCATGCTGCATTAAAGCTTAAGAAGCTTGCTTTTAAATAGATGTATTTAGTCTACAGTTTGATTTTTTAAAAACCACTAATTTCATAAATCAGAAAATGCTGTCTTACATCAATGTAAGTTTATGTATAATTTACTTGTACTTAAGTGGATTTATTGCAAAAATTAGAGTTCTTGGCTAAATTATATGTTTGCTAAAGTACTATTCATAAGTCATGTTTAACGATGATATACTGTATTTACTACTACTTTTAGTGCCCTTTTGAAAACACTAGGTGTATGAGACGTGGCATCCTGGTGGCCTGCTTGTCTATTTATTGAGGGCATTTTGAACTAAACAGAGATAATTAATTAACCTTTATCATCTAAAACAGTTTTGCAGACTTGACTGGAAATCTGTAAATAACGTCAATGTTGGCGCCTGCCCACAAGTTCTATTTTTTTCAAGTTTAATCATATTCTCTCACAAATCTGAGACATATAGTTGTTTTTCAGCTGTTTCAGGCCAGGAGTTCAGTGTGGGGTGTGGGAGGGGGTTTAATGAGGAACTGTTAGTGGGAGGTGGTTGCTAATGTTCTCCTTCCGTTTCCGAGGGGCAGGTGCAGCGTAATCCCCCCCTCCGCCCCTGATTCCCCATGCTACCCTCATACACATACAAATTCTTTACTGGCATTAAGCGGAAACAAGTGGAATGGCAACACACACTCATGATCCCAGATGGCCGTGCACACATTTTTCTTTCACTGTTGAGTGTGTAATCATGTACACTCCCACACACACACATACACACACACACACACACACATATCCACATGCGTATATGGATGTAACATCCAGCCTGTCATTTACTCACACACACTCTCTCTTTCTCTGAGGGTGGTTGGGAGTGTGGTGTATGGTGCTGATGTTCTGGAAGTGTGAGTCAGATGTATTACACGGCGTGTCATTACAGCTTTCCACTGTAGCTGGTCCCTGAGGTTCACATCACACCCTGCTCTGCTGCTCGATATAGACCTCAGAGAGACACAAGCTGACGGTCTCTCCCTCTCTCTAAGCTTTTCTTCCTTCTCTGTTCTGTATTTCTGTATTTATTTATTTTGTGAAGAGTTGGAAAAAACTTTCCCATTGATAGAAGCTGTATTACAGTATTATTACTATGATAAAAATTCAGACAGCATTTAGTTAGTCTTCCGTTTATCATGCCTCCAAAATGAGTCTAGCTGTGGCCAGAAGCATTATGTGTCCAGGTTGTTTGTCCATTCATCTGTAAATATACCTGTCGGTCCCATTCTTGTGAATGTGACAACTCTTGAACTGCTTCATCTTTAAATGTGGACAAAACGTTCACTTGGAGTTGAGATTGAAGTGATTGCTGTCACTTTGACCTGTTAAACAATTTTTGAGTCATAAGATAAACTATTTATGACAAAGTGAGATGTTGGATATTATTTTATCATGATATGGTATTAGTGTGTTATGGTATAAGTCTTTTTTTTTCGGTTTTAAAGGCTGTGTTCCAGTAAAATCATGTAATACTATAAACTTATCAGAGTGTTACAATATTTTGCTTCACCCACCTCAGTCATTAAATCTACATTACTGATGATTATTTGACAAAAATCCTTTGCAAAAGTACCAATACTCATCCCGGTATATTGTGTTTACATTTTCATTTTTTCAAATTAGATTAGCAGTGTTGGCAAAAATGTTTGGCAACAGCTCAAAAGGAAAACTGCAATTGTATTTTTGTTTTTTGGTGGCAGATGAGAAAAACAAGACACAACTTGTTTTTTCACATTTGTGAATAATTACTATTTACATTCTTTCTCTCATTTCTGTTTATTTCTTTCTCCTGCTCTCTCTTTATTATTTTCATATGGGAAATAACACTCAAAAGTAATGCATGAAATTAAGTATGTGAAGTAAACAAGAGGCCTCCTTATGACAGAATATATAAACACACGCTCGCTGGGAATGTTTGACTTGGATACGCTAAATCAAAAGTAGAATTCGGATATTGTCAGACATTCGACACGGTTCGAGGACACATCAGGTTAGGAGAGACACTTGCCCCCATCTGCCCACCAGGCAGGAGCCAGCTGTGCGACCCAGGGATGACGAACTCCTCGCGGGTCACTGGGGCCCGTGGAGCCCCTAATCCCACAGCTGCTTGGCCGGACACACACACACACACACACACACACACACACACTCAAAATAACCAAGATATCTCAGAACAACCCCACATGTTTGCATTTAAACAGTGTTTTCAGAATCATCTCTTTGTCATCCATGAAATGGGACATAACAAATTAGCACCTAAACAGTTTGCAATCAATTTACCCGCGTTAGTCTTCTGTTCATGAAATTATTATTGACATAAGAACATATTCTTGCTCATGTTACTGCGTCACCCTGGTTATCAGCAACCTAGCAGCTAAAAATAATGTTGCAGATGAAAAGTAGGAGCAGGTACGGGCATATAAATAACAGTGCAAAGGGAGGGAACAGATATGAAGGAGGGATGTCACAGGAAAAAGGAGAGGAAGATGAATACTGAAATGGGAAAGATGTGGAAATTGAAAATGGGGGAGAATGATGGCAGATAAGTGTGTGTGTGTGGGGGGGGTTGGCTGCCTGTGTTTGGGTGGCCCTGAGAGAGGGGTTAAGGACCCAGATGTTCCCTCTTGATGTTCCTTACATCCTTCTTTCTTTCCTTCTATTTGCCTCTCCTGTTGGCCTTCGCCATATAATCTGGATTAATGAGAGCGTTGACCTTCTCTCTCTTACTCTCTCTCTCTCTCTCTCTTGCTTTCGTCACTGTCGCTTCACAACTCTATTCTCTCCCTACCGCTCCGATTCCTGCCTGCATATCCTTTCAATGCCTCCTCCCTCGTTTCACTTTTCTTCCTTATCTTAAACCCTGATAATGCATGTGTGTGTTGCCTGTTTGTGTGCACGTGTTGACTGACAAGGTAGCACTGTTCACTCTCAGGACCACCTGTGTTTCCTCCCCCGGCTGGGCCGATTGGGTGGTCAAACCGGCCCCGACACCAGAGAAAACACACTCACACATAAAGAAATGCACCTCAACGCGGCCTGTGAATATCCTCAAGGGACGTGTGCTTCTGCACAAATACACCCTCACACACACACACACACACACACACACACACACACAACGGAGCTGTGTGCCAGCTAATCTCCTGTGAGTGAGTCACTCTAATTGGCCAGTCAACAGGTGCTGAGTTCGACTCCAGGGATTGGACAGAGGAGACGCGGGGATACGATTGCAGAACAAGGGGGATTATGGGTAGCGACTTCAGTGGGAGCCATTGTTAATGGCTGGGAAGTAAACCTCTAAATCTAGTGTGCCAGTCTGCCGCTGATTGATATCGTTTCATGGCCATTTTCAGCAGTAGCCAGTTATTAGGTGTCAAGGCTGCACTCAGACAAAACAATAGCACTTCACACATAAAGTTTACACGCTTTACACTTCAATGAGCAGTTTACCGTTAATCCTGCACAGTTACATTAGGCACTTTAAATGTTACAAACACGCACAACCCACAGTTTTATTACATATGTGCATGATTAGACGTTAAGTTGACACCAAGTAGCTGCAGGCTAGCTGCTATAGTTATTTCCCACCACTGAGCAGGTGACTGTTTCAAGAATTCAAACATATTCCTATCCGTCCAAAGAAATGCTTTTCTAACCATTGTTTACGATATCTAATATCTTTACGGTTATTGAGTCAGAAATCGTCTTTTACTGAAGGTATCTACACCATGATGTCAGACACTTGCATTAGCATTTTGAGTGTAATTAGTTGTGAAATAAATATATTTATCTCTGATGTTTTGAGCTGGCCATCACCATTGCACGATATAGCCTAGAGTAAATTTAAGAAATAAATAAATAAACAGGGTTTTGTGTAATTTTGGAGCCTAAAGGAAAGAGTTCCCCTTAGTTGAAGTGTTAAAGCTGTGATGTTTGCATGTGGTTTACACGTGCGTTGAGCCGTAATGTTGCAGTTATGTGGTTGGTGCTAAATGTGGCAAGCAAAGACGGTTCAAGTATTGATTGTTTATCACACCACTGCTGTAAAAATAAGAACGACTCCCTTACAGCTAAGCCGATGAATACCTGACCGTTAGGTTTGCTTACTTGCTGTGGCTAAACATGCGTGTCGATGGAAAGAGCACATAAGGTGGAAAACATTTTGAATGGGCCTGTGAAAGGTGAGCAGCGCTCCCTTTTATTTTCTCCCCTCCCTCTTTGTGAGTCACTCCCACCCTCTCTTACTTTCCGTCTCCCCGAGGCCCGTGTGTGGCCTTACCCAGGGGCTTAGCCCCCAATCATCCAGAGCTAGTGGGAGGGAAACGGAGACTTCCAGGTGGTTGCCTCGTTACTGCCGCCCCCCTGGGACCCACACACACACACATTCCTACACACTAACACACGCCACCTCATATATGCTTACCAAGGCATTTGCTGTTATCTCTTGGCATCTCTCCATCTATAACTCGATCCTGTCAAGGCCACAGTCTTGCCACGTAAACTGAAAAACAGGAGGTGGCTTACTGTGAGACAGGGTCCTCTCCTCCAAACCAGCTTAAACCAGTTATAAACATCCTTTGTACTCTCATGCGTGTGTGTTGTGTGTTGCTACGGGTCCCTTTCGTCACTTCTTTATAACAGACTATTGTTTTGTTTTTTTGTTTTTTTTCAGGAAGGATCCCAATGATTATCAGACCCACTCCAGACCTGTGCCAAGAGACCCAGTCCCCTACCCCGGGCACTATAACAACCCCTCTGTTTCCGGCCACCCAGGCCGTGTCCCGCCTCCACAGGCGGGCGCTCAGCCCCATAACCCACGCTACTACCAACCTACCGGCACTGGCCAGCAGCGGCAACGCGCACCACTAAGGAAGGACG
>KV751369.1:771462-787497 GCA_001698575.1 Mola mola | reverse complement strand
CACCAGCCCCGAGCGCTCTGCCTACGGTGACCAACGGCAGCCTGACCCGAGGCGTAAGAATCCTATGATGGGTGCGGTGTAAAATGTAGCCTTAAGTAACGCAGGCTTCAGGGAGGAGTAGAGTGAGTCATGTGAAGCACACAAATAACTCCAAATCCATGTGAAACATAATCAGCAGTCACCTGCCAGTGCCAGTGTGGATAAGTGAGATTTTTACGATATTCATTTATCAGAAGAGGAATCCTGGAAGCAGGTGACAAGCTGAGAGGCTAAGTTTGGCTTATTCTCAATCCTCTGGCCATAACCGTCCCAACAGGCTGAAATTTTTAACAAGCAACGACTCAAGTGTGCGTGTACATACAGATGCATATATATATATATATTATATTTACTTGTTTGCAGCTTGCCAGTGTTTATAAAACAGGACACTTTTTGACATAGATTTTATAATGTAGTACTGGAATTAAATTAACGACACAGTGTAGATGTACAGAGTAACCTTATTCCTGCAAACTGCTCGAAAAAAAGCCATGCTGACTTGCATTTTGCACATGCTGAGCAAACTGAAGGAAATAAAGAGGGATCAACTTGACATGGCAGATTGTTCCATCGGAAGACACACAGGAAGGTTAAATGGACAAACAGGAAAAAGGAAGTAACCCCTTCAAAGTATTTTGATGTTATGATGTTAGAATATCTTGATGGTCCTTCATGTTTTGTGGCTTGGACTTCCTTTACATCCTGCTCCTGTCACATGTTGTTTTGTTTATTTTGTTCTTTCTTTATGGACATTTTTGGCGATTTCGTTAAATGTCAACTTCAATGCAAATGATTCTCGTGATATTTCTTGCTGGTGTCTCTGATAAAATGTCTAAATTTGGATCGACTCGCAAGCAGCAGACGTGCAGAAAAGTCTGTTAAAGTAAGTAGCCAATAAAGAACTTAAATGCACATTTTGGATTTTGACGTCATTAAACATCACTGCACTGAAGTTTCATCAATGCATCAAACATGCTATCAAATGAAATCATCGTTTATATATATCTGTACATAAAACTATTTTGCATGAGATATTTTTTGGATTACTCTGCTCCAAATAATTTGGGACTGTGCACTTTTTAAACTGTGACGATGAGTCATCTCTTTAAAAATTAATTCAGAGCTCCACTTTAATTTCTGGGAGCAGAATCTCTATATGAATTTACCCCGTGAGATAACTGATAAAAGTAGCCAGCATCCTGATAATGACTAAATCATCTTCAACAATTAGAGGCAGGGAAATCTCCACTAGAAAAATGATTACTGCCTAATTGGCTCTCAGAAATAAAGATGGCACTGATTGGTGAAATTAGACTTGAAATGGGGAATAATTAGTGTGTGGAGAAGGCTTTTTCTATCACTTAGCGTTAAATTAGCAATAAGGCCAACAGGGACTGGGCTCTTTGCTGATGATGTCTCGTCTCTGCACTGCTTTGAGCCTTTCCTGTCTGAGCTGAAAGAGACCTGTCACATGAGCCAGCAGCGCCGACTGACACCCGGCTGATCCGTGGTTTTATTTAAACACTAATTCAACCTAAGCAAATTAAATCTCTGACACACGGGCCGCTCATCGGCGCTGCTGACGTGCACCAGATGAGGCGCAGTAGCAAACACATTTCTATTCGTGGTTGTTTGTCTGGTTACAAGCTCGGATAGACAAAAGCTGGATAAACAGTGAAGAGGAAAAGGCGCAGCGGCTGTCTGCTGACCATCCTGTGATGACACAACAGCCCCGAATTTGTCACTGTTACCAAGCCAGTGGATGTGTATCAGGTTGTTGAAGAAAAACATTATAGAACGGTTTGCTATTACACGAACCGGTGAACCTCCAAAGTGGTTTTTGATCAGTTATTAAGGAAAGTGAACATTTGATATATTTATTACGCTCGTTATGCGTTTAAAATAAAAAAGCATGTTATAGCTGCAAAAATCAAAAGAAACCACATGTCAAACTATTACTGATTCACTGAAACTGTGAACTTGAAACATTTTTCATTTATGTGTAATGAATACAGGACGTTTTTTTATTTGTTACAGTTTTGGATTGTTTGCCTTTCTACATTAATAGAAAGGCAAAAGCCCCTTTTGGTTGGCTGCTGAAAGGCATTTCAGTGTCAGCTGATGAAAACATCAAATCACAAAAACAACCATTGTATAGATGAATTAAACACCCTTATTTCCCAGAGAAATAAGGGTGTTTGAGATGTTTGAGATTCAAACAACATGCTGCACTTAAGCTGCCCATTGACTGTACTTCAAAGAATAACTGCAAACTAAACAGCCTGTGTCAAGTGCTTGCGGTCAGTCCGCTGCCAAAGACAATAAACAGCAGCATCATAACGTCCAAGAATTAATTAGATCCATTAAAGGAAAGCTTTGAAATCACTGTCAGGAGTGATTAGCTACGGCGCCACATCTTACTAAGATTACACTCCACCCACAGTTTGTGTGATCAGTCTTGTGAAAAGCTTCCTTTTTCGTGACCATCCGGAGGAGATCTTTAACTTCACACACATCACACCTTATTGCTATTTATTCCTTCCTATGGATTTTCTTCTTCCAAAGAACAACTCTTTCAACCATGTTAAGGCCAAGGAAGCGTACCATGCTTAAGCACAATAAGGAGCACTCACATTAGTCAAACAACCTGGACTTTGTTAGTCAAACATGTAGGGCTGAATTCTTCCAATGCTAGATCTTATTACTGTGCAGCATACGGTAGACTACTTTAAAAGTTAGACGATGAGGCAGATGAGGGGCAGAGTGGAGACTGGATGGAATTAAAGTAGCAAATTTTAAGGCTATGATGTGATTTCTTCGTGACAAAAATCATTTTAAAATGTTGTAATTTTATGGAACAAAAATGAGTTCTTACGGGTTTGCTCAATGGCTGGAGCGGGACAATCACGCTAGCTTCTTTTCGCCGTTTGAAAATCCACATATTCTTGTGTTCTGGTGCCTCTTTTTGCCTGAATAACTCGGTTGCCTCATAAGCCCACATTCTTGATGCTGCCTCTATATAAAAAAAAAAAAAAAAACTTTGACTTGACTTGACTTGACTGCACGTGCAAAAGGCTAAAAAGGGAAAAAAAAATTAAAACATTGGGAAGCTGCTCCCCATTCGAATGAATGAACCCGCAGGTTGTGGGAGAATTCCCTGGTTGTGTTCTCCTAGCATTACCTAGTCTGCCCGCGCCCCTGTCGAACACCTTAGCTTGTTAGCATGTGTCAATCAAGAGCTGTGCTCTGGGGAGGGCAAAGCGGAGAACTTTATCTCTCTTCCACACAGCTCCCAAAAAAACGACGGGGCAGGGGGAGACAGACGGAGCGATCGGGGGGTGCAGACAGTAGATGCGTGGGGCTGTACTCCCTCGCGCCACAGATTGAAGCCATGGGTGAACGCCCACAGTGACCTCAGCGTGCTCTCACTCAGCTTTCATCCTCTTCATTAAAGGCACATTCCACCACATTAGCTGCCCGTCCTTCTGTCCTTCACCTGCTGCCATTCATTTCAATTCGGCTCTCGTTAAGGCAACACGGCCTCCGAGTCAGGAGTAGTCAGAGCGGCCTGAGCAGAGGCTCTCATTTAATTATACAGTTCATTAGAAAGCCGGCCCTCCCCTTTCCCCCAAGGTCTGAGACAGGCCATGGGAATGGCTGGTATCTAATGTGCGGTTTAAATGGCCTGAATATGGAGATCGGTCCAAATATGGATTCCCAGTTAGCCCGCCCTTCACCCGCCTTGATGGCTGTTATGTCTGCTGTGTAGCCCTTTGATACAGTATCACTCAGGTTGGAGTGTGCTCTTTCAGGCAGCGTGTTTGTTTGATATTGTTCATGAGCTGTGAAATTGAATTTCCACAGTTGGGCTGATGTTGGAAATAATTTCATATCCTGTGCAATATTCACGCTTGGCTTCACCTTGTGCTGTGTTTAAAACATCCATTTGTACTTAACGTCTGTCTTTCTTCTTCTTCTTTCGCCGAGTCCACGCTGTTCATTTAGACCGTATTGACCCTAAAAGCGAAGACTTCCGCTGGTGTGGCCACACGGCCGAGCCGCCAGCCACCAACCGTAGCCATGGCAACGTGGCCGCCCCACCTGGCACAGTCATGCCTTTCAGAGCTGATTGCAGCAAACATGCACGGTTCGTATCCCCCAATTCGGAGAATTTTCAGAGATGAAGCAATGACAAAATTCTAGTTAGCTAATGTCGAATCACAGCAGATTAGTCTGTGCACTGTAATTAAAACGTTTTTGTAACGTGCATTGCGGCGCAGAGTTGTCGAATACACTGTCTGTGAAGTAAATATCGAGACGGTTTGGCCTTAAAATAATACCACTATTTTTTTAGACGGTGTCGTGATAATTCACCTGAAAAGCTCTTCATAAATGAGAGGAGTGGCTTGGGTAACAAATTCTGACCATATACCTTGAAAATGTGCAACAATACTGCAGGGAAGACTACTATATGTGCACTTTAACACATGTTTTGTGTCTTTAGTGAGCAGGGTCACTGAGCCTTTGTAAAAATCTGTAAAATCAAACACGGGAACATCAACGCTGTCGCTCAGGAATGTATGGGAATCGCGCAGCTGGAAGGTTGAAAGTCTAGTGTGGGAAGTTCCTGTATGTTCAGGCAGCAGCACAGACACATTTCAGACCGTTTTTTCACTTAAACCAGAAGCTGCATGTCATAAGGAACCAGCCCCTTCCGCTTCACTTCTGTACCCTCTCCCTCCCCCGGCATCCAAGCCCTCCAGAATTTCTCTTTATATATCTCCCCTGGCCCCCTCTCAGCTTTCCTATCACTCCGACAATGAAAAAAAACGGCAGAAAAGCACTGTCTGCTCCGCACAAACCCAAGGCCGGGCAGTGAGCTTCCCTGGGTTGCAATATGGCCAACAACAGCTGAAGTCCGTGACCCCTGGACCCCATCCATCAGGCTTTCAGCACCAGCGCTGGCCTCTCACACACACACACCACCTCTGCCAGGGAGTAGAAGCACGCAACATGGAAGTGTTTCAATGTCACACAGACGCTGGAACCTTATAAAATTCTACGCAGGCCTTTTGTCCAACACTTGCCATGTAGTGCCAGTGTACGGCCGTGCATCTGCACGTCCAATTCTGCATGTTTCCAGAGCGCTGACGCTGCCAAGCTGTTGTCTTGAGCGCGTGAAGGCTCATTCTAACATGCTTTTCGTGAGCTGGGTCTCGCTCGCTTTACCTGCTCGCTGCTTAAACGCAAACTCAGCAAATCCGCATCAGTCTGTTACCCATATGTGTGTGTGTGTGTGTGTGTGCGGCAGAGGCTCAGCTGACTTGCTTGGCGGTCGCTGCGAAATGGGCGCCCTTCTCGTTCAGATGCCGAACGTTCTGCTCGGCACTCCGGCCAGCTGGAGTGTCGGGTTGCTGTGTACGGCACGTAGAGGATGGGCTAATGTGTCGTGTGTCCGTGTTATCCTGGGACTGTCTGGCCAAGGCCGAAGCCGAGGCCAAAGAGGGCCCAAGTGGAATTAGAGGCCGCTTAGTTTCCGTTTGAGCTCTGAAGCGCTGTGTGATATATCGTCGTCTCTATAACCTGTGTCAGGTCGATTACTGAAATCCATTATGCTTCAATAACTCATGTTCTACTGACGGATGCTGATGAAAAACTCTTGTCTTTTTCAAATATTAGAAAAAAAGGGTTTTGTGTCATCAAACAGGAGAGTGATGTTTTATTTGGCCAGCTAATAGAGTTTCCTTTTTAAAGAGACAGTGTTACGTTTTTGGAATCTGTCCGTGAAGGTTCTCAGTCATCCAGGTCATCTTGATCTCGGAGTGTTTAGTAGGAAGCAACTGGACTTCTTATCTTGTTTGAAGACGTTTCGCCTCTCATCCGAAAGGCTTCTTCAGTTCTGAGGTTCAGTTTTTGGAATCATATTTATTCACTTTGCAGCCATCTCGCTTAGCAGAAAGACGAGAAATGAGGGAACGGCACATCCAAAGTCGCACTCGTGTATTCCAGCGTTGCAGCAGACTTGTTCTATTTCGATCAGATCTGAAGTACCTGCATCATTCATTCTCCTCTTTGCTTCCATTCTGTTTTGCATTGCATCTTCATGCAGATATGTAAACACAAACAGGAGTATTTGGCGCAAGTCTCGCGAGTGCTCTCGCTCCACTCGTAGCCCAAAATGGAGTTTAATTTCTCACGTCACACGTCGGCCGTGACGAACCGGCGGGTCATTTGATTTCCGGCATCCTTTTAATTTTGCAGAGATGGTCATTCCAGCGTGGATTAGATAAGGGGGAAGACAAAGTGGAGCCTCATTGGAAAGTGGTTGTGGCAGCCAGCAGCGTAATCCATCCACACATTCCTTCCAGAGAATTCCAAACAGCTCGCTGAAAATGAGCCGCAGACCTGACTGCATTAGATCTCTGCTCTCTTTTTCTCTGTTTTTTTTTTTCTTTCCCCTTTCCCCAAAAGACACACACACACACACACTCTCTGCGCCTGCCACCGGCTTCATTAGTGCTAAGAAATGTCCTGCTCGTGAAGGCAAAGCAATTAGTGGCTAATTGAGAAGCTCTCTGCAGCTAAGGCAAACTTGTCTCCTCGTGCTTCTCCTCTTCCAGCCTCCCCACAAGAGAGTGTGTGTGTGTGTGTGTGTGTGTGTGTGCATTTTGTCCACATCTGGATCCCACCTCCAGCTCATTTTCTTAAGTAGGCTGTTCGCCTCAGAGATGCAGCCTGAGGGAGATAAATAGCAAAACAAAGACAGCAGTCATCTAGCTTTGTAGAGTTTCTCAAGCATCTCTTTATAGCGGGAACCATTACACGACACATTATTAACATTCTGTGCGTGTGATTGTTTATTGAAAGTATTTTTTGCAGTTTGCTCAGACAGTTTTAGAGCCTTTTGCGCAGTCGTGTCACGCGACACACAAAGAAAAAGGATGATAAGGAGCTTCACTGACTCATTTCAATGCGCCTTTCCCTTCATTATGGCTCCCTTCCAGACATAACAGCCACACACACACACACACACACACACACACACACAAGTTCCCAACTGCCTGCCCTTCTCACTCCGCAGCTTGACTTTCTGCCTCTTTTTCTCTCCTCCTTCTCCTCTTTCCATTCTTCCACTCCTCTACCCCAATTCTTTGCAGTCCACAGATAAGCTCTGCGATAGGGAGGAAATGTGACACACACACACACACACACATACACACAGTCTGGTAATCTCTTGCCCAAGTTGCTTTGATAAAAACTCGGCAGATAAGACTGACAAAATTACAAACAGGCAAAATGGGAAGAGAGATTTTTAATTTATTTTCTTCTTTTTTTTTTAACTGTCTCTGAAAGCTGATGCCAACTTTGGCCTACAGGGGGCAGAACCCTCTTGGTCCCAGTGCACTTTGTACTTCTGTGACCTCTCTCCTTAAAAAACACATTCGCTGGCACGCACAGCGCACCATCTCTTCACCTCGAGTGACTCACAATCTTTCCCATACAAACGTAGATGAAAATGATGATGGCCATCCAGGCAGGGTTCAGTAAATAGATCAGACACTCGCAGCCTTGTTCTTTGTCCTTGGACCCCCCCTCACGTCATGGATTTTTCCCTGTAAACATCAGAGATCCAGTATGTGACCTGCCCGCTCAGACCACCCCCCTGTGTTTTTGTAACAGACTTTATCACTGTTTCAGAGAGACGGGCAGGAGGCCAGTGAGGGGATTCCCAGTGTTTTGCTTCTTTTCTAGCTAACATAAATAGCTTTTTTTTTCTAATAGAGACACCACGGTAGCATCGGCGTCCGTACGAGCAGTCATGTATACTCAGTGTTGCCGGAGGTGAAGGTCTGGCTGCGCGGAGGCGCAGAGGCCCGAAGGCGAACTTGACTTGGTAATCGACTCATGAAAGACACGCACGCAATCGCCTATAGAGACGGCCGGAGGGGTGAAGGCCTGTTGGTATCCTGAAGTGCAAGTCACACCCTATTGCTTCTCTTAACAGCCTGCAGATACCAAGTATATGTGTGTGTGTGTGTGTGCATATGTGGGTGTGTGCCTTTTCTGTGTCCGCTGGCTGCAGGATGGCAGGAGATGTGTGAGTCACTTAAGCACAATTGCCAGCGTTCACCAGATGTCTGCGGCTGAATGATGTGTTTTTACTTTTCTTCAAACGTTTCTTAGCCATGTTAAAATCTAAAGGCAAACCCCAAGAGGTCTTTCACAGGAGCCCCGTGCCGTTGTGGGGCTTTGTAAACCTAAACGGTCCGAGCAACTGAAATCCATACCCGAGTCATTTTTGAATTAAAGATGCATTTTGTGAAATTTTAGTACCTAAATTACAAAATAGGCAACAATACCCTGTTAATCACTCGTGAGCTTAAATTTAAGCTTAATACTATTCAAAACCATTTGAAGTTGATGGGACTTGTCGGTTCAGGTGATTCTCTGTGTCCAGTCTTATGGAGCCCTTATGCTTAGTGCTCTCCCTTTGTTTCAAGGCTCTGTGGTTGACTTTTCAAACCCTTTTAATGCCTTCCAGCCTTAATTTAGCAACTCTCCAGTCTGCGCTTAAGGGGAATAACCCTGAAGTCACAGCTCTCTGATACAGTGATGACGGTAGATATTGTTTTTGCTCAAAAAAGAAATATGGAACATGAAAGGATCAGCCAGTCATCAGCAGCTGTGCCGAGTCACTTTGACAATACTGGAGCTGGAACTTCCTCTTCGCTCGGTGCTGCTGGATTTAAGATGTTTCAGACATGCCGCCCGCCAAACAAAACACTGAGGACGGATGATTCTGGAGCGCCTCGGATTAGATTCAGCGTCAAAGTCATTAAACTTAATGTCGTTGTTAATGGAAGGGGCTGTCATTTCAGAAACAATGCGAGGACAGGATAAGACTTTCTTCACACAAGAACGTCCATGTTGTGGGCTTCTATTTCACCGTTATACAGTTAATTTTATTGGCGTGAATATTACTGATAGTAATCCTGCACGCAAGCCTTTGCGCGGCGTCACGTTGAGACTGGTGACAGCACCTTTTGATAAACGCTATATATTTTATGACTCGCCTGTAAAATGATTTAACAATGATACGCGTAAGTATTTTAACGACTGGGGAATACAACAAAAGGATCAAAGTATGTTGTAAGAGCAGCTGCAGCATGTACTAAAAATGAAAAGGAAACCATGTGATTTGGATTGTACCATATGTGCAGATTTTTTTTCAACAGAGGTTGTTGCTTTGTAGAGCCTCGGTGAACGAGTCATCAGCGTCCACCGGCCAACCGGCCAAGTGAGCTAATGCTAGCTGAAGCGACATACGTAATTCCGCAGTGTACACTATCAGTCAGGTCTCATCGCTGTGGGACTATTTCGAGGACACGTTTTAATTGCTTCCTGGCAAATCCACTCGTGATTGTGTGTGTGTGTGTGTGTGTGTGCGTTCCTTCCTTGAGTTTGCAGCCGCCTCGTCACCTTTCAGAGTGAAGCAAGCTGTGAGGTTTTTATACGAATCCGGCACAAACTGGCACGCCGATGTGGTTCAGATCCAGCTCCATTATAACGACTCCTAAACCTACAAGGCCGTATTTGAGTCATAAAGAAATGCACGCATATACGGGTGCTTTGGTGTGTCTGACTGCCGGGAATGCCTGGCATGCACGTGCTCCAGCGGCTTCCTGGCCCTCCTCTTCCCCTCCGCCCCCCCCCCCCCGGTGAGGCATATTGATGCAGTGTTAGGAGGTTAAGCCATTGGTTTAGTGTCCGGGCGGCCGTGACATTCTGCCTCGCCAGCCTGTAATTGACTCGTCTGTGTGTGTATCAGTTAAACCTCAGCTCACCTGCTCCATGCGTGTCAAGGGGGTTGTGATTGACAAGCTAGTCTAACACCCTGGCTGTGCAATTTGGACCGCACTGGGTTTTTCTTCCGTGTTGCTTTTGTCTGCTTAGATACTCTCTTATTTTTTCCCCCCCGTCACATTTTCATCAGTTTTGCGTTTGACGTTTCTCACACTTGTTTTGTTTTCATCCGTCTGCCGCCGTCTTTCTCGGCCTGTTTGCCTGTCAACCTGTCTCTTCCGCTCCCTTTTCTCCATCACTATCTCTGTTGTCATTTTCCTGAGGTCTTACTGAGGTCTTACTCATCTTGGATCCAGAGAGTCGACTCCCCTTATTGGAGCACAGCAGTGTTAAAGTTACGCCCGGCTCTGTGGAGACCAGCTGAGGGTCTCAGTTACTCTGGAAAGTTTCCTCCTCATGCTACAGGCATGCCGGTCTGCCTTTGGCTCGGTTTCAGCTGTCGGCTCCTGTACATGTATGCGTACGCACGCACACACACACGCACACACACACACACACACACACACACACACACACTGCCTCCTCTGTCTTTCACACACATATATACGCTCGCATGGACCATATGTTCAGCCTCCCCAGCGACTAGAACCCAGTACAGGAGCATTATCTATTTAAGGCCACTAACTCTGCAGATTAGATCAAGATTCAGCCCCATAATGGCCAGTCTGGCACAACAACCTGCTTCAATTAAGGCCTTCTCTGACATGTCACACACACACACACACACATTCACATAACAATTGTGTGTGCGCTAATTTAATTGTATTTTTACACATCTCACTTTTTCCTACCAAACAGATGTTTGCATCTTGTGGAAAAATCGACACCTACGGTCATATAAGATGACCGCTGGCAGGAAAATAAGGCAGACTGCTGGTCTGCCTATTATTGTTAACACCTTTCTTTTAAAAAGGAGTAATGATTTTGAGCATAGAAGTATGCATACGTACTGTAGTAAGTCACACAGTGAGTTGGCTAGAGGCCGAAACAGAGTCAGCATGACTGACTACGATATATTAAAAAAAAACAGATCTATAAACAGTAAATATGCAGAAAAGACGTTTTGCTCGCAGGAACTTATTTTGCTGGTTTTCAGGAACAGTCCAGGTTGAGTTAAGAGAGATGAGATACAAAAACATGTCACAGATAGATGGAATCCAATATTAACGCGGATATTAAACTTTTTCTTATTTGTCACTGAAAGCGATGATGATTTATAAAACAGAGTCGCGCATAAAGTGGTTTTATAATGGTTAGAAAAAACATAAAATCTTTGTATAATTCTTTCCCCCGGTGTCGGCATTTCCATATATTCATGTTCATTTCGTCAAATGACTTTGCCGCCTGTCCTGTTGTTTTATTACTTCAGTATGGACAAAATATTCCACTAAAAGCCAGCGACAAATATAGACCAGTACTTTTTACTCCAATTCTTTTTTTTTTTTTTTTTTTAATTTCAGCTTTTAGCTTATTTGCTTTATTTAGTTTAATGACACGAAACATGATTAATAAACAAGTTATTACATGTTAAAAAATAAGATAAGACATTATTGAAGAGTGAAGTAAAATTCTGAAGCAGTTAAACTGTATTAAGTAAGTACTTTTACTTTTGATACATGTAAATCAATCAGCCATAACATTAACACCACTAACAGTTGAAGTGAATTATATTGATCACCTCGCTAGTGCAAAGCTTTGCTGTGAAACTCTTCATCCAAACACCCTCGAAGTGATCAATGTTATTCACTTCAACTGTCGGTGGTCTTAAAGTTACGGCTAAATGGCGTAGGTGCCAATACCTTTGTACTTTTCCTTGAGTGAAACGTGTCACCTTTACTCGTAACAGAGTACCTGTACAGTCATGTTGCTACTTTTAGCAGAAGAAATGAGTCCTTCTTCCAGAATACACACGTACGTTCATGCATAAGAGCACACTCTTTTTCAATTATGGTCAGCCAGAATATTGCAGCCGACAATGTTCTTTGCATACTGTCACACTCATAAAACATAATATAAAACCCCACTTTCCACACACACGCACACACTCAACCACACACACCATCATTCCATAATGATGAAGCAAGGCCATTTGCTATTCTTGGCTGCTGTTTTTATTTGTTTCATGAAGGCAGCTCTGCGTGGCGCTCGAGTTGAGAATGTTGGAATAACGAGGCAGACCTGTAAATAATGAAACAAAGGATGTCGTGCATCAACTAAGATCCATTTACTGTCTCACATCCGTCTCACGTCGTTTAAGTGCGTCTGTGTGGGACATGTCGGTTGTGTTTTTTGCACGTTTGTTTTTTTTGCTAAATATGTCCCTGCGTGCTGCGCATGTCCTTTGTCAAGCACGTCCATCAGAATGGGAAGCGTCCCGGCCTGTTCTGATATGAAAATAAGCCGCCCGGAACATTGAGGACATCGTCGCCATAATTGCTCTTTTACAGCTCCGCACGCACATACACATATAATCTTTAATTGCCGCCAAAATGTTTGTGTCAAGATGGCAGCTGCTAAGATAATGGCTTGAGACTGACTGGCCAACGTTAATGGCATCTCTGTATTTAGCGCTTCACATCAGCAAAGAAGTCACCGGAGCCCATCAGATATGTGGCGGCATGCGAGGGCTGCCATTGTAAGGGTAATATTGTTCTGCTGGATGCTGGCCAATTCATTAAAAAAAAAAGAACAACTTATCGTACCAGAAGGAAATCTGGAGCACAGTGAGGCGTAGCAGAAAGATTTTAATAAATGTAGCTAACGTGACATTCTCAATAATCTGCTCCTCTGTTTACGTGCTGTAAATTTACTCCCTCTGTTGCTGTAGCACCAGCTTGCTTCTTTTGCCACCCCGGACGTCTTTATTTGTTTCTTCCAGATTTCTCTTCATAATCACTGCAAGGATGAAGCTCAATCACAACAATGCTTCTTGTACATAAAGTGGCTTTAGAGTATCTCCAAGACTTGGAAATAGCATTAAAAATTACACTGCAGAACTGTAATAAAACTTACATACTTTCTACAAAAATATATTAAGTGGCAATTGTTTTGTCAAACTACTTCCGTCTGCCTGGAAAGCGTTCATCACGTCCACCAAGGGAGAAGGTCATGTTTGTTTGCCTGTCAGTAGTCATGAGTATTTGGTGAAAAGATGGGGAATAGCCCAAGGATGGAAGCATTACATTTGGGTACGTATCCAGAATTTTATTAGCTTTAATAATCAAGTGTTAACTGTATGAAAAGACGTAATGGAAGCAGCATCCAGACAGTGTACAGCTCAAACACGTTATGGTTAGTTCATCTTCAAAAGTCAGCCACGCTTTTATTTTTTGAATGAATAATTCCCTTTGCAAAACTAACATGAAAGTTGCAGAAACTAACACAAATTTTATTACCTCTAAAGGGGAGGTTTTATTTGGCAGGAATTTCTGCTTGCTCGTTACCAAGAGATGCAGCGGGAGTTAGCACGAAATGTTAAGCGTAACAACGCTTCCTCTCATTAATCTCTTAAAACCCATTGTCACCGCCACATATTTCTTATTCATTAATCTGATATTAGCTTGTCATGGGTTTTCCTTAACTTAACTATGTGGTTCTTGTGCCTAAACTTACCCAAAGTAACGTAACAACTTTTAGCGTAGAGTTTTAGCCTGATCGTCCACTTGCCGACAAATGTTGGAGTTCGTCGGAAAAAAATCTCATATCATAGCTAGATTGGTCACCAATCGTCTGTTGTTATGTGTCTTTTATAGCGGTAACAGGTGATCCATGCTGCCCACATGCGCCCATCCAGTCTTTTCCTTTTGTTTTGTTTCAGAACAAACTATGTCAGATGTCCACTTCGACGTTGGCCTGTGGAATCATTCGTGGAATCATCCCAAGTAAGAGAAAACCCCCTTGTGTTCGTGTGCAAACCCTTTAAATCGGTGGTTCAACCCCAATGTTATGAGGTGAAAGTCTCAGGGTTTCTTCATTTCTTATTCAGCAAAACAGGGAACAAATGATTTATGAGTTGACTTGAGAGGCGCCTCCGTCACTGAGGAAAAACTGCTGAAAATTAGCAGCGTCACTGTCAAAAATCAGGTCACAGGTACAGTCTGTACCTCTGTTTTGTGCACTTGCTCCTTATTTTCCTTCTTTCACACACCACTCAAACGCTAGCCACATTTCCGAGTGTCCTTTTTTTTTCCTTACGCATCATAAAGTGACACATCAGGAACAGAAAATCTGCCAGCCTGTTTACTTCTTTTATCTCTGAGGGGTTTATGCTTAAAATGGACAGTGAACAGACAAGTAACATGACTGATAATCTGTTTTAACTGTGATCGTAGATATTCTCATTATGGTCTCCAGGCCACATGAAACATGAAAAGCAATTCAACAACTGCCAGTTGTTAACAGCTCCTTGATTCCCTTTTTACTCTGTTTTGTTTTATCTGACTCAGTTGTCTCCTTATTAAATAGCAAAACTATGCACTAACCCAAGACACCTGCCGCATATTTTGTTTGGAATATTTTTCTAAGCTGTAATAAAATTGATAGAACTCAAACCAATAAATGTTGGCACTGTACCTTTTTACAAGGTTTGTGTTGAAAATTTAACCTTTTGGTTTTTCCTGTTGCTGACCAGGACATGACCACTCAGTTGCAGAAGGGGCACTGTTTTGTCTCGCGCTTACGAAACACAGGCTAATTTGCGTAGATTAATATCAATGTAAAGGCTGATTGCGTAGCAGATTGCCACAGCGTTGAATAAATCCACACAAATTCGTTAACGCCTGAAAACTTGCCCCCTTGGCAATCGACCGGTCATGGTAAGAATGCACCGCCAACAACACAAATAAGAGAAAGGCAAGTAAGACACCGACTGCACTATTATTGAACCAAAGTTACACAGCTGTTTTTGGAGTAAAAATAGAAAAAATGGTGGTTCTTCGTTGTGAACTGTGACGTTTCAGTGATGTCTTCGGTTATTATCAGGAAGGAGAGATAAACAAGTGTTGGTTGCTGCCCGCCATTAAACAAAATCTACAAGACAAGTGACAAACAAAAAAGGACAGAGACCAAATCTACATTAAAGAAAGTTGTTCAGTGGTCTGCAGAGGCGACAAAATGTGTGGTTGTGATTTGGGCACCCCCGAGTTTCAAGAGCAACTCGAAGGCAGCGCCTGCAAACTATCCTTCTGGGAGTTACAAGGACAGCTAAGAACCAGCCAGTTTGTTGGTTGGTTGCAGTGGCCTCTTACTAAGCAGCTGTTGTGCTACATCCTGTATGTTACGTGAGACATGCTATCAAACATGTTTAAGAAATGTTAACGTGATCTGTCTAATGTTCAAATTAAAGTACCCTTGGTTTGCAGAGGCATCTAATGGTAAAGTAACGATGCAAGCGACAAAGTGCTTCCTCGCTGCCCCGTCCATCTCTAAGCACACAGGAGAACTACTGTGGCCATCTGTGTATGATCCCTCCATTTGGAATAACCTTGTTTATTAACTTGGGACAAACTTCTGCCGGTACGCTTTTACCATAAGACTGTAAATTCATTATTTTCCGATTGCATACACACTGTGGATTTTTATATTATATGCTTGCAAGTAACATAATCTTAAAATTCTACACACTGGACGTTTAATTTTCATTTTCTTTGAATGGAACTCTCTCCTCTTCCTCGGTCCTGTTCGAGCCGCTGCAGTGATGATGACCTTGCTATCGTTTAAAGCAGCTGCCAGTCCATTGTACCCCAGATCAGCTCAGTTACGCAACCCCCGCCGCATCCACTCACCCACAAATGACATCCCGGTTATAGCCTGCCTGCTCCCACCTCTGCCTAATTATCATGGCGCGGAAGCTGTCATAAAAAGCCCCATTGTGGCTGCGTGGAAGCGAGTCTCTTCACAAAGCCTCTGAGAGATAGACATTTTCAAAATCGCGAACCGCGCCGAGATTTTCTATCACAGTCACAGAGAGAAGAAAAGATGGCTATAATGTAGGATTGAGGGCCCGTAGACTACGACGCGTCGTCTCCTCCATATCTGGGTTGCAGAATGAAACTTGAATGATTTATGAGCACGAGCACATTCCCACAGTGACTGAGATTTGAAGTGGAAGTGAAATGACAACAGGCTCAGGCA
>KV751369.1:750367-771405 GCA_001698575.1 Mola mola | reverse complement strand
TTTGTCGCTACGTATTTCTTCTGAGCATGGATATTAAAAACCTTGTTATCGCAGTCAGTCACTGAGTACAGTAAATGTGCCGGGATTTGTCTCAGTGACACCGTAGAGATGAAGCTTGGCAGCTTACTTGTAACAAATACACTCCAATAATCTAGCTGCCTCTCTGATTACAAACTTCAGCACAGTATCGAGTCTTCTCTTTGGAAGTCAAATGATTATTGTCGCAGCTAAGAAACAATGAACTCTCAAATACTCATGTGTACATTCATGAAAATGTCTCCCTTGGACTACACTGAACTGTGTTGGTCCATTTTTTTCTCTGGAAGTTTTTTCACATTCTTCTTCTGAAGGGGGAGATGTCTGCTCAATTAATTGATAATAAAAGAGTTTTGTCTTTACCCACTTTACATGATGGACACTACCTCTAATAAAAGTTTTTGACCTTGTTTACATGTCCTTGGGGTGTTTTTTATGTACTACGGCACACAGCATGACTGAAATAAGCAGCCAATGGCTGAGGATTTCTGCTTTCCTTGTACCTTCTTGATGTTGCTATCAGTTGGGATCGCGACATCTACGACGACTGCCTTCTTCTCATGCTTGTCGACCACCACGAGAAAATTACTTTGGCTGGAGCAAGTCTTAAAATGGCATGAAATGACTTCTGTTGCGAATTGACACAACTATAAATAAAATAATCTTGGCTTCTTAAATATTCAATATTCAATAATAAACATGCTCTGAGCTAATCGCTTTCTTATTCATAAATTCTACTACTGCCATGTTTCCAGGCAAACCTGTTTGTCTGTCAAGATTTGAAAGCGCTGTAACGTCAAAGCAAATATTACTGGATGTTTCACGACCACCATCGTTGTATCAGCCACGACTAGTTACAAGCTAGAAGCATAACAAAGGATGCTAGCTAAATTTAGCACTAAAATATGTCTGCGGCAGTAGTTGCCAATTTTGGTACACCACAGACTCATTTGATTTTGGGTCTGGCTGAGACTCAAACGTAACATTATGACATTAGGAGTTTCTTCCATGGTTTGTCTAACAGTAGCCATCATGATGCTAGCTCATAGGTCTAACAGCGTTGGTGGACAGGGCGCAAGTCCAGCGAATCACAGATCCAGTATATGTCAATGACAGAGAAAGAGTCCATGTTCTTCCAGTTGCTTTTCAGGGTATTTATCTTTTAATGTGGGAAAACCATGTTTAATAAAAACCAGTCAAAGGACAGAAATATGTCTGGCCAACACACTCATTGCTCTGTTTCCGGGTAGGGTTAAGCAATATGGCATTGAGCCTGATTCCAAACCAGCTCCGGTTCTAAAGTCTGACTGTGAACGTTACTGACAATGATCACGACACACGAGGTGGCAACTCGGACGCTTTGACAAACAGGCGTGTGACCCCTGAAAACAATTAGAGGCCATTGACATGACCTTTAGTGAGGAGCCGCCATGTAACCTGGGCTTGAAAATAATGATCCTGGCTACAATCGTTACCTTAAAAGGAGGAATGTGGGCTGTGTGTGCACCGCTGTGAGAGCGTAATTGCATTACAAATGCTCTTGATATTTCACATTTTGTTTGTGTGTGGGTGTGTTGCCGTCTTACTGTCTAAAAGTTGTGCGTTTTGATGCCAGGGAGTAATCTCCTCCGCGGTACCTCACACACATGTGCAAGTTTGATATTCAGTTTTTAGATTTTCTTGCTGTATGCTAATTTCTCTCTAACTTGGCTAATATCAGCTAGACTCTGGCAGGAGGATGCTTGCGTTTCAAGTGAGCAAGTGTGTGAAGATTTGGACAAACATTTATTCATCCCTTTTGGGCATTCAAGCCTTCTCTCTTTCTGGCTCTCTTGGCTTTCTCTGGCTTTTGCCATCATCCCATTTCAGATTCAATCAGTGTGACGTGCTTAGCTGCGTCAAAGTTTAGGACAATGTTGCTAGTGCCTCAGTGTAAAAGATCAACATCTCTCCCTTTTTCTAACACACACACACACACACACACACACACACTCCTGATTGTGTGTTTACAGTGTGCTTGCCATCTACAGAGCTTGCTGATGATGCTTCGCTGATCCTCTCTCGTTCCCTTCCTCATTTGCCTTTGACAACAATGATAATCCCCCGACAAGATCCCCCATTCAATTCCCCACCTCCACCCACACACACACACACACACACACACAAACAAACATTTCCAGATGCTCAGAAACAAATTCATATACACAACAGCCTGCACACAAACACAATCGTGCACAGATGCACACTTAGGCCTACACTAGGTGCCAACCATTGCCATGGCAACTCCAATCAGCGAAGCCTCCTTTTCCCCATTACAGCAGAGATATGACAGTTTCTCTCTCCTTCCTCCTGCCCTCCTTGCATTATGATTTTTTTCCCCTTTCTTTTCATCCTCTCTTCCCTCTTAGCCTTGTATTTCTTATCACGCACGTCCTTTTTCTTCCAGACCACTTCTCATTCACGCCCACTGGTACAAACAATCGCCACGTCTAAAAGAAGAACAATATAGAAGAGTACGTTCATTTTTATCTTTCTGTGAAGAAGCCAGGGTCAGTGCGATGGTTCTTGCCTGAGAAAGAGCTGCAGGGTGACTAGTAGAATACAGTGACGACCGTAGTTCAAACAAGATATTGGAAATCTTATTTCCAGTCCAGCCCGATCCCAATTCTTGATGATCTACATTTGCTCTGGATTTCATTTTAATCCAATTTAATTTATCGCCATGTCGCATACAAAGCTCTTACCCACCATTGTAAGGCCACTGAGTCCAAATCCATGCCCACTTTTCCTGTGCTGGGCTTTTGGGACACCCAGAACATCATCTGAATCATCCTGAACAATAGGTTTTATGTTACCTGCAGTAGTAGTACAATAAGCCAATGTATCTAATCTAATAGCCTTGACAAAATGAATGTTCGGCTCATACTCAGCTCGCCTTGCCTCAAGAGTGTGGGAAACGTTACTTCACTGTTCAGATGATGAGACTTTAGAAGGCGAATCCAGAGGGTTTGCTAATGTGAGCATATATGAACCGGTGTTACAGACTGTTTGATGTGTGACTGTGGTATTTCATGTATAATGTGTACGGTGTGTAGTATATTTCAGACAAAGTGCAGGGATGACGCAGCGACGATGACTCATTCTGACCAATCAGGGGTCAGGAATGGTCGACATCACCCTTTTAGCATCGCCTCAGTTTGCTTTGAACTTTGACCGAGGTGATACTAAAAATCGTACCTTGTACCACATTTTTCCGGAGAAAAAGTAAAAAAGGGCAACTATAATCCCAATTTGGGTAGGTATCATGCAGCGGACAAGGGGCGCTAAAGAGGTTTCCATTCCATCCAACAGCAGTTTAGGAAGAGGCAGGGAGTGGGAGAGTGGGATGTCTCTCCGCCCAGTGGTTCTCGAAAGCCTTCCCTGCCTGCAGTGGGTTGTCCTTGTGTCTGAAGCTCAGATAATGGAGAGAAAATAGCCGGATTTGTCCACCATAGGGTTTTCTGCTCTCGATGATGAAGCTCCCTGGAGGATATCCATTCTAATAGCTCATGAGATCCCACACAGTGTCGTCATTTCCAAATCCCAGTCATCTGATTTACTATATGCATCAGTGTGATCTCTAATTTAGCCAAAAACAGAACATTCAGTTCATATCAAGAGTTCTTTGTCTGTTGGCGAGTAACTTGAGGCATTTTTTTTTTTTTTTTTTTTTTTTTTACACAATTGGACAAAAGGCCTGAGACGGATCAACACTCGGGGAATGATCCTTAATAGGATGACAAGGGTGGAGGAGGTGAAGCTAGGTTACATCTATCAAAATGACTCCCAGTGTTGTTTAGCAAGCACAAATTATGGTGAATTAGAAGACTCCGATCCAATCAACACATGGGTTAACTGTCTTATTAAAATGACAATAATAAGTATGAAGTTAATATGTTAAAAAAGACATAAAAACATTTTTGATTTAATAAATCACTGTGAAGGAAATACATAATGGATGTTATAGTGGCTAAAGAAAAATGACACCATATTCATTCAGGCTGCCATCAGGCTGGATTTGTCAAAAAAAAAAAAAAAAAAAAAAAAAAAAGAATGTTCGTTTTTTTCTAATCACTATCCCCAGGCCACAGTGGAACAAGTCGAATAATTGTGAAAACTATTGACTGTGGGGGAAATTACCAAACAAGAATAGATGGGAAAGAAGTTGAAGGAGCATAAAACGAGAGCAAACATGCGAAAAGTCACGAGATGAATGCGCTCTTGTTTCAAAATCTGTTTCCCTTTAGCACCAGGAGATGAGGGGTAACAATTTGGAGCTATTGTAATGAAATCAAGTTGTCTGTTACAAATAACTCTTCTCTACCCACCCATAATCATCCCTTCCTCCCTCCCCCGCCCCTGGACTGGCTCTCTGAAAGGGCCGTTTACGGTGGATTCACATCAAAGACCCCCCGGTGCCATTGTTGTTCCCTGAAAAGAAACACAGGTGAGAGGCAGAGAAAAAAAGAAAAGGAGAAGAAGATAACGTTTTAACTCCATCACCCCACAGTGTCCCTTTCTCCCCCTTTCTCTCTCTCTCTCTCTCTCTCACACACACACACACACTCATATACAGATAAAAGATATTTAGTCTCCTATTGAAATAATCAAACATAATTTAAAACATTCGTCTCCAAATGAAGAACTTTTGCTGCTATGCTGCCAGAGATTCTCTTTGGAGATGGCCGCCTGGTTAACAGTAAATGAGCCACATCTGACTCTCAACTAGGCTTGTAACTAAAAAAAAAAACAAAAAACACTTTTCACTTGCAGATGGTGTGCACACACTCAAGCAGAGCCAGGGAAAACCCAGCCAAACAAACAGCATCGCCTCCAACTTGTTGAAATTCATCTTCAAGCGTAACTAAAGTGACCATTGACACATATCAGTTGAGCAACCATGCATGTTGCAAAATGCAACATTAGACACAAAGAATTCCACAAAAAAAAAACAAAACAGTAAATCGGCAACTCTGGTCTTCTTTGACTGATATGAATATCTAATTGACCCCTAAAGCTGTTTTTCAGTCGACATTACCCCCTTTTTTCACCTTATACAACACTGTTGTTTTAAATAGAGTGCTAATAATTAGCTGCTTATTAGCATGCATATTAGCAGCAAATTGTCTCTTCAATAGTCATTATGAAGCACTTAATGACCACATTCTGCAAATATAGCCCATTAACTAAGAGTTTCCCCACTAAGTTCTCCATATTACTGCTTATTTGTAGAAAGTAAGGAAGCCGCACATAAATAATGATTTTCATATTTTGCTCAGTTTGCTCAGCCTTATAGTACCAGGAAAATACAGTATAGAAACCAGAAAATGTTCCCCATGTTAACGTTAGTAACAGTTGTTTTGAACCAATTTATACATTTATACATCAAATCACAAAATATAACATCAACAACTCAACTCAAATGTGCTATAAGGGGACAAAGGAGGCAGAGGAGAATTTGCATCAAGTCAGTTCAAACTATATTATCACATCTAGGCGCATGTTGTTACTGTCTAAAACATGTAGTACAAGTAGTCAATCTTACTGCTTCTGGAAGATTAAAAAAAACTAATAGCCCTTAAAATGTGGGATCAATGTACAAAAGTATGTTTGATTAAGTACATGAATGAATGAAAAATGTGCCATCAGGTTTTTTACTTTTCTGCGTGGAGGCCAAAGACCAAAATCCACCATTAAGTGGGCAGAGATACAACAATGAGTAACACACATAAGTCTTCTGTTATCCTTATTATAGATTTATGCATTATTTAAAGAAATAATGACAGGTTAGAAAGCTGAACTCTCTTAATTATGTTTTATAATTAGGGACTTGTGGAGACGCAGCCTTAAAGAGGAGGATTCTCCTAATCTGGTTACAAAAGAGCTTCACTTCTAAAGCTTTTCTTGTTATTCAACAAATCCTCATTTAAAAAGTACAAGTCAGACATGTTCTTTTGACACTTTCTTACAATAAGCAGTAGGAAATTATTATGGCAGGAATTAAAAACAGGATTTAATGCTAATTTCATGCTGTTTCTGTAATTCTAATGTAAGGTCGCTGGCTTTTAGGTGGTTTGTCGATGGTTTCTTTGATTTCCATTGTACCCAGTCTCTCAGTTAGGACAGAGAAAGCAAAAGTACGAACTAAAAAAAACAAAAATAACCTTCCAGCACTGGGTTATATATCGATATGAGATGGATTAGACAAAAATGCTAAAAACGCAACCACAAGAATCAGCTCATGTAGGTCAGAGCCAAACATGAGTCAAGCCTGGTTTAGCAGTGACAGTATCACATGTTTCATTCATCCTCAAGGTGGCATAGAAAACCCCGGATAGGTTTGCCTCACAGTAATTAATAAGGAATAAAAATGGCACCAGTGAGTAGTCAGGCTGCCACATGCAATTTGAAGTACCCGGTCGGATCCGGCTTTCAATCTCCGACTCCTACTTCTTCTGTCCACTCTGTTTGTGTCACATTTTCAGTGATCTTGGAAAAATTACCATGGTTACGCTGTACGATTGGTGCCATGGCAATAATCCTGATGTGGGTGGGTGAATTAGGAAGATAAAGTTGCCATCTCCCTAAGCCAATTCCTACATTTCTTGAAGATGCTAAATCGAATTTTAGTGTCGCCAATGTGCCTGTTGGTAAGATTAAACGGGGTTGGATGTAACTCATTTTTGGTGTATGTTGGGTGGAGGTGCTCAGCGGTGTAATTGCAATATTAACAAACGCATGTTGGCATTGTTTCTGCTTCCAAAGGGTTTAAAGGACAACTTGTTGGGGTTTTTTTGCAATGGTAGAGGGCACTGAACTCCATAATGGAGTAATTTTCAAAAACACATCACTCACAAAGGTGTTTTGTGCAGTTTAGGAGCCTAAAAGACCAGGAAATCGTTTTCCTTTGACTTGTTAAAAGTGAAGAGCAGTGAACGGTGCAGTTGATTTGCAGACATAGGTGTATTTCATTGAGTGTTACATTTTCTCTCAAAAAAACATTTTAACCAAAGCAGCAGCAGAATCCAATTGGTATCCAGATATTATCGCCTGAATGTACAAGAACTGACCAGAAAATCACATCTCAAGTCATTACTATGAAGATAAGAAGATAATTTCATCCACTTTTAGCAAATTTTCCATTTATTGCCATGACTTAATTAGCCCACAGTGTGCTATTAAGTGACTATTCAGTTTAAACAGTAGTATCTTTTAGCACCTAGCTGATAGCAGAGAGTCGTGCTACAGACCAAAGCTCGTTAACACAACCTTGGTGAGGATCTGAAATGTGAATTCATCATTTACATGGTGCAGCATGTAAATGCCTTCAACCTACACCAAGTGTTGTTAGACATATTAGCGTATCCTACCTTAAAGTTGCAGTTGCCGACGCACACAAAGCCCAATAAGACTTTAGCAACAAGCTGTAGCCTACAGTGACGCAAGAAGAACATCTTCATTGTTATTCACTAAATGAGTTAAAGCTAACTTTAGTCAAATTTAGTGTGTTTATGAGGCTTTTTTTTTTTTTTTTTTATACTGTGTGTAAACCTGCTAAATAGTATTTAGCAACTCAACCTTCATTCAGACTGTTGAGTTTGCTTTTCAGAATTTTTTCTGTGTCTTGACAATATAATTATAGTTACTTTTTAATATCTTTTATATCAGTCTCTCTTTCAGAGTTTCTAATATATGGGGAGTTATATTTTTTCTAGATATTGAGTACTCATAACCAGCGCTCATCACAACCCTTTCCAACAGAAGACAAACTAGACATTAGTGGTTGTTAGTCTTTTTTTTTTTCTTGTGTAAAGGGGATACACACGAAGCTGAAGCCTGTGATTACGTTCCTCTTAATCTGACCTGCAGCTTCCTGCTTTCTGTTTATCCTGATCTTGAGCTAAAATCTTGATTGTGAAATCCCCGCTGAAGATTGTCCTGCAGAACCAGTGTACTGACAGGCTCCCCCAGTCTGAGCTCTCTGTTTGTTATGTGATGGTGTGGACTCTGTTGTGGCACCAGATGAGGAAAAGGGGAAAATAAGTAGCAACAATAACGAGGTTGAAAACTGAATTTCTTTGAAACGTGTTGAAAGATATCTTGCGTGTGTTTTGATGGTGTGAGGTGACCTTTTCCCCTTCCCCGATAAACTTTTTTTTTGTTGTTGTGTTTGCCTTGTCAATCATAGATCATCATCCATCTTTACTTTGGTCGAGCTTGACTTCACCTGAGGTCAGGGCGTGTTTGATAACACATTGCTATCTCTGTCTTATCAGTCTAAATTACGACCGGTACGGGCCACCTTTTAGAGCTGTGAGATTGCATATACAAAACATACCCACGTCGTTGCCTCTCCCTCAACCGCTGCAACGAAAGCTGAGCTGCAGCCAAACTTGATAAACACTGACAGTTGAGGTGAGGTATTTCCATGACTGACGGTTATTGACTCTGCGATGCGGTGATTTGTTTCTGCGCTGCAGCACAATTGATTAGCCACGAGGAAACTCAGGAGACGTTATTGGATTACTGTTCAGAAAGATTGAGTGTCAGTCTTCATCGGATTCCATATCTCATCCATCTGTCCTCTCTCTTTCTTTCCCTCCTCAGAATATATTAGTCATTTCAATAATACGGCAGGCTGAAATGAAGGCGTCTCCTGTCCTCCATTTGATATTCTATACCCATGGCTAAATAATGATGGATCCTTGGTCACATTCTTTCTATCTCTATCCCGTCTGTCTGCTGACTGGTGTGAGTTGCTCATGTGCCACTGAAATTAATCGACGAAATACACATTTTTCAAAAATTACTCCAGTGTGGACTGACTAGGATCATTTAGCTCAACAAAGTTGTACAATGCAATAGCACAGAGCAATTAAAGCAAAACATAGAGTAGATACCTTGAATGAAAGACCAAGTGTTCTTGCCTGCACACATCTGTTTTTCCTACCTTTCTCGATTGCCTGACCCCAGACACAACAGATCAATTGCAGAAGGGGCAACTTTTTTCTGGAATGTTAAGATTTTAACAAAAATAATGAACTTGTGTAGATTTAATACCAAAGTATTTATTTCAAACTGTGGTAAATCAGACTTTACTGTGGAATAAGTTTAAAAATTTAGCATAAACGTTGGAAAACTAAATGCCCCTTCAGCAACTGCCAAGTCATGCGAGCAACAGTCAAAATCGACCCCGTTTTTGACAGAGTAAGTGTGAAGATACTATATAAAATGGATGTTTTTAGAGTATGTGTTTTCCCTTTGCTTTTCTTTACTTCTCTATTGTTGACAATGCAGCAACGGCCACAAAAGAATTGTTGGTCACTTTGTATCACTTTGTATTTTCAATAAAACCATCTAAAACAAAAATCTGGAAAATTTTATAAAGTAAATAAAACAGTTGATCTTGAAAAAAAAAAGCCTGTATTGCCCTCAAATCTATCACTACTTTTGCATTATTTGGAACTTATTTGGTAAATCATGTATTTGATATTAAAGACATTGTTTTGTTCAGAAGCTCTTTAAAACTAAATTATATCAAAAAGTTATATAACTTCTGTGAAAACCCCACCACAAATAAGGCAGATGCCAGGATTGATTAGTCAGAACCCTCCACATCCTGGAAGAAAGCCATCTGATAAAGTACTGGTACTAAAAACCATAGCGCATCCGGGACATTATTTACATTTTTTCGACAACATAACACAAATTGTGCTCGGACCAAATAGTGGTGAAGACCATTAAAGGAGTTTAATTCTAAATGCTCTACAAGATCCTTAAGCTGCCAAAATAACCATTTGGTCGCGTCAGATTGAATTGGGAAGGAAATGTTGACACAATGATGCACATGTCGAAAATTCAATTTGCAGCCATTCAAATTTGACTATTTCACTAAGATGGAAGTTGATACACAATATAGCTAAATCATTTCTTGTGACAGTGTGTTATAACATGGTGGGTTTTGGGGTTTTTTTTGGCTACTTCTATAAAGCTGCGTTCAAAACAGCTCAAATGCCACTTTTCAAACAGTTCCACAAATGTCACTGTCTCCCTTTTTGCCCCCATTTCCTTCCCCGTCTGATCTCAAGGAGACGAGATAGGGTCCATATTGCACTCACTGGTGCATATCAAGGTCAATGAGTGGCAAAGGGATGCACAACGAAGCAAATGTCTTCTAAAACGTGGAGCGTTCACTTGCACGACTGACACAGATGTTACCTTTGTGGTCAGAAGGCTGTAAGTCAATTAGATTTGCTAATGGGGCAGAGTGATTAGCTGCCTTCAACATGCACATGAACACACGCACACACGTGCTATTGATAAGATTACCATGGTAATGTGAATGCATCAGGGTTAAACCATGTTAAGGGAGCCGCCTTTCTCGAAGATATTTGCTTTAAAAAAAAAAAAAAACAAAAAATGTCAATCATGCCTCCCTAAGTGCCCTCTTTTAATGCCACTCTGCCTGCCTCCTTCTCTTAATGGGAATTTTCTTCTTTTGTGTGCTCTTTTGCTTCCTCCTCCATCATCCTCTTTCTCCACAGCAGATGCACGACAAATCTTGAACTTCCGTCCTCAAGCCATCTGTCTCCATGTCCGTCTGTCCTTCTTTTCTTTATTAAAACCAGAAAGCATGCAAAAAAGTGTTTCAACATCAGTAAAACTCTGTCTTTCTCTCAAGTCTGCCCTTTCCATCGTACTTTTGTTCCAGTATTTTTGTTTTGTAATGAAAAAATAAAGGGGAAAATACAAGATGAAGAGCTTGTTAGGAGCTTTAAAGGGTAACATTATTATTAAAAAATGAAAAAAAAATATATATTTCATACTTTATATAGAAGTCATGAAAAAAGCCAAACAGTAAAATAATCCTTCTGGGATTACTGTTGCCTCTGTGGCCAAAACCTGATATACTGAAGCTTCCCCTGTGCACTCCTCTGAGCCAAAGACCTCAAAAACGATTAAAAACACATCAGCGAGACACACTGTTTCACTGGGTGATTTACTCCTTCATTAAAGTTAATCGACACTAACACTATTCATTTTGACTCGATCCTACATTCGCCACCCTGCTGCCGTTACAGACCACAAACTAAATCCGAAACTAAAAATAGTCCCTAACAAATGCACTCCTGTTTCAGCGTCGTTTGATAAAATAAACGGAGCTATTTTAGGAAATTGTAAGACTGGGTAACACTGACAGACGATTGTTGCTAATAGAAAAATATCAAATCATGGCGTTTTTAAAGAAAATTCATGCAAAAGCTTATATGTTTAGCGTATGCACAGTGTAAATAGTGAGTCATACAGTTGAATAATCCATAGATAATGTAATGTAACCACATGTTCGCACTTCGTTCTGATTTACAGCATGCGTACATAATGTTTAAATTCCTGATGATTAAGATATTAATCTGCCTCACACTGTGGCAGCAGCACGCGGATTTCTACCCCTAGCTGTGCAGCACTTTCATCTCCCCCAAACCCCAAAAAAACTCTCCTATTAGCATACGCTTGTCCTCCAGTGTTTTCCCTCCCCAGTGTGTCGAGTGCCCATCTTTCCTGCAGAGGCCAAGTGATAAAGGCCCTGCAGAGTAAACAAGGCGTGGAGAAATGCTTTTTGTCTTCTTATTATTGCTTCCTAATGCACCGCTCACTCCTGCCGTGATGGTGCGAACTTGAAACCTCCAAAACAACGCTCCACACACACTGATTACCAGATCCAACTTGACTTTTTTTGATCTCACACATATTTTTTCGTGACAAGCGGCGCGGATAAGACACATAAATGTAGCATTAAGGTTATTCTTTTATACACTTGAACATCCATTTTCTTTTATTAGAGTGAGAGTGGAAAAAAACAAGTAATAGCCCCAATTTCTCGCTGACTGGTCTCCTGACTAACTAGAGGGATGGGGGGCGTTGGAGGAAAGAGCGTGGCGAAGGTCACTTTGATGTGACTATAAAGACACACAGCAGGCCTGTGGAACGAGATAAAAGAGAGCAGAAGTAAAATAGATCCTGGTGGAACAGGCAGAGGAAGAGGGGGATGCATTTCGCTCTTCCTCTCGCTAACATACAGGGAATAACGATGCTGCATCATAAACAAGAGGTGGCCGGGGAATTAAAGCAGGCGTCTCGCAATTAAAGTGAGCAAACAACAGTTTTGAACCAAGCTGACAACAGCTATGGGGTTGATACACAGTCGCGGCGCCATATTGCTTGAGAAATATGAAAACGCTCATATCTGGGACGGGTGGATGAATTAACATTCATCAAAAATAGGCCGGTTGGCACGTGCCGATCATCCACTGTGACTTATTTACTGAATGATTCATAAACTCGGCCTTATTTTATCTGCACTTGAACATGCTGTGGATATGCCACGATTAAACCAATTAGATCCATCTAGATCGCTCTCACAAGCGCCTCCATTCTGATCGCGATATCTTAATCATTTTGATTCAAAATCCAACCTCCAGTTTGTTTACATGCAAGCTGTGTTCCTAAAGGTTGCCTGGAGCCCAGTTTCCTCCCCATCTCGGCTTGGTGCAGTTGCCTGCCCCCATCAGGCTTAGCTGTGTACTGCAAGAGGAGCTCCGAGCAGTCAGTGTTTGGCATCTCTTCTCCCCAAATGGGCGATAAACTGTTCTTAGCAACTACAAAATGTCAAATGGTGCCTTTTAGAGCGCATGGCAATGCTGATGGACAAAAGCCCGGAGAGCTTGATCGGTTTTGTGTCGAGGTTTCGTCCGCGTCTGCCTTGCTCGCCGTTTCTAACTGCAGCAGAAAGCGTTTGGATGATTGAGCTGCTTTTGGTGTAGAAGGTGAGCACGTGCAGAAACACACAAAGAAGGAGGAGGAGGAAAGACATAAGACAGACACCAGATGTTTCCACACAGTCCAACCAAGCAGTCATCGCAGTAGAAGCAAGATTGGTGTATGCTGCACAGTAGGTTGAAAGGTGTTTGTGTGTGCGTGATTGTTACCCTGGCTGGGGCATGCCCATAGCCTGGGTGGCCCATCAGGAATTTTGAAGGTGGCGGTCGGTGTTGAAATAGCACAGGACGTGAGAGATTTGTAATTTGTGCTTTCTGGTGAGTACGGGATGAGATGCCTCTCACTGGAGGAATTGGTGTCTGGAAATATCACAGGGGGGGTACAAAGGTGTGTGCGCGCGAGCTGTGTTCACGCAGACGTGCTTAAAAGATAAAGATCAGATGAAACTTTAATGATCCTGAGGGGAAAATAGGTCAGTGCAGCAGCCAAGAGAAGAACAGAAAGAAAACAACCACATTTTGGAGATTAAATAAGAAGCGATTGCGTAAATTTCAGAGGACGCTGCTATAGACTCAGAAGGAGCTATGCTTCCAACCTGTGCACTGGTGCGGCTATGTGTTTATATAGAACAGTTCTTATATTGTCCTTTTGGATACCCAATCTCTAAAAATGCCTGGAAAGCTCTGATATTGAGCTGAGGTGTCAATTCATCGAATACCAAAGGGGATCCCTAGTTGAGTTTCCATTCTGCAATGCCCATAACCCCTCACGCACACACAAACACACACACACACAGACCCAGACAGGCACTAGAGACGCTGATAGGGTCAAGTCAAGGCTATCTCCAGCTTATCTCCCCCACCGATAGATCTAAAGCCATGAAGAAAAGAAATCTGAAGGCCCCGACCAGGATCACAGAAGGACTACCAGTCTCTGAGGCAGTTTCCCACTCGGACCTACAGCCGGCTTACTGGAGAGACGGCAGGAGGAGGAGGAGGAGGAGGAGGAGGAGGAGGAGGTGATGAGAGAGTGAAGCAGGTACAGAGATATGTGCGAGAGAGAGAGAGAGACAGAGCGACTGGGGGTTAGAGAAAGCAGGAGAGTTATCAGTCATGCTGTCAGTCTCCGGGGCAGGTTGTGATAAGAGAGGCAGTTTGGCAGCAGGTTGGTATCTATCTCTCCCTTTCTTTCCTGCAAACACAAACACACACAAAGGAGGCAGAAAAGACCCTGTTGTGTTCCTCTCTGCCACCCATGAGTGAACACAGCTGAGGTGTGCTGAGGTGAAGAGCCGGACTGTATGGCAGCCATTTGTCGGCTGTATTCTGGGGCAGAGGGATGACAGAGGGAATACAGTTGGTGAGAATGGGGGGAAAAAATAGACCCAGAAAGAGGAGATCACATACTGCAGCTGCAGGTTAACTGTTTTTCTCTATTTTTATTCCCTCTCTGACTTTCTGACATGAGACATTGAGACAAACAGGCTCCTGTGGCTTTAAAGGAGGACTAAGCACTATTTCCTGGTCTTTTAGGTTCTCCAATTTCACAAGATACATTTTTGTTGATAAAAAATGACTCCAGTATGGAGTTAGACTGCTAGGATTGTTTTGCTCAAGGAAGCTTATACAATGCAACCGTACAGGTCAGTTCAAAACTGCAGCAATAACTGCTATAACAATGTAATTACAAGTGTCTGGTAAAGTGGAGTATATACCTATATGAAACATCTGTGTGTCTTTGACTCGGTAACCGTAAATATACTCTATAGTATATTTAGTATAGTATATAGTATAAAACCCACAGACTGTACAAACATTAGTATTTTACAATAGTCAAAAACACGCAGGTGTTTTACTGACGCTCGATGTTACCAGACACCAGCAATAAGGTTTCGTGTGTAAAGTGGGGGAAAGTAGCTGTACTACATGTTTGTATTTTTGTTGAGCTAAACCGTTGTGATCAAACTCAATACTGAAGTTCGAACAAAAAAATCAATATTTTGTGTAGCTTTGTGGGTGTTAGGGTGTATGTCCTGGTGTGTGGGTGGTTACTCTGAGGTCTTGGCTTAGTTCCTCTAAATGTTTGGGAGAAAGCAAAACTTAAGAAGCAGAACTTGTGCAACACTCGGATGTCTGTTATATGCAAGCAGCATATTCATTATGTGCAGATACTTGTATGTTGAAATTATAAGAGAATACACAAATGCTTTGCTAGGGGCTACATAAGTGCAGCGTAAGTAAAAATTTCCATCACATGGTGTATTTGTATAGATAGTGAAACAGAAAATCCATGATAGAATATGCACTTTGATTCACAGGAAGTCTCAAGAAAGTACAGCACGGCATTCAATATGTCGCCAAAATACCAATACGTGTACAGCCAAGAAGTGTGTATAGGAGTGCAGCAGTATGTGTTCCCCTGAGGGATAAATACAAACACATTCTGCCCACAACATTCCCTCTGTATCTTTACCTTTCTCAGCTTCTACTGTGGACTGTTGCCCTCCATTAGCCATGCATTGACCCAATATTTTGGGGGTTGAAAGCTGATGGCGGGACCATAGATGTTGACAAATGGGAGAGAAAGGTATCAAATGACCCCCGGGGACTGGGAGGGGGAACAGAGCCAAAAGTAACCCGGTGTTGTTTGAAGGTTTTATACTGGCTGTGCTCTCTCTCTCTTTATCTGTCTCCATCTCTGTGAAAGGGTCATTTCAGGGGTTAAGTGAAGATCACATCCCCCGACCCGCATGCGCTCGTCAAACAAGAGTTTACACCCACGTGGATGGTGCGTATATAGCACAGGAGCAGCGGAGACACAAGCAATCTTCCAAGCATAAACAACTCGACTGGTTCGTGCCGGCGTAGGTCCAGACGCCCGGAGGTTCCGATTAGCCATTCACAGTGACGCCTGACAGCCGCTGTGGCCTCGAGGTGGAGCTGGGCTTCAAGAACTTGACTGACAGGGTGTGAGAAAGCTGCAAGTTGGTGGCATCTAGTCAGGCTGGGGGGTGAAGAGCAGCAGGGGATGAAGTTTGACTGAGGTGACAGACAGACAGTGAGTCTCATAGCCGTCACATGACCTTCTGTCAAGGGCACTGAGGTCTTTTGTTGACATTGTTTACAACTCACGGCTGTCATAAGGCAGAAAATCTTATTTGTCCCTCATCTAAGTACTATTAATGTTCATTCCCTTCCAAAAAAGGACACACTTCCTGTATATTCTAAGTCCCACTCATGAGTGTAGAGTATGTTGCATTGCCACAAAGTTTCCTGCATGTCCTGACCTTTAGGAACGCACCTTGCCGTTCCAAAAAAAGATGCCAACGAGGCTACATACTGTACCTCATCACACAGCCAAACCTCAGCCGGTCCATTACATTGCACGGTAACACAAGCCAGAAGCAAGGCACATGGCTGGAGAGGCCTTTCTCAGCAGATTATTTTTGGCCCCTCCACTGTGTCATTACGCACCCTCCCGCTCTGTATTTAGGCCTGTTGATTGTAGGCCTGAGACTGGGCAGGGCTGAGGTGGGCGCTTTCTCCAGCGACTTGAGGGATTTGACATTGGCTGGGCCGTTTGAAGTGCGCTGTGGTGAAAGGCGGCCTGGGCCCCCCCACTCAGTTAGTCAGAGACACTCCTCCCGGCCCTGTTCTCTCGGGGATTCTTCTTTAATTCCTCATCTCTCTTCTGCGCTCCTTTGAAAACAGCCCTCGGACAAATTCTGCCCTCTGCTTTACCATGACAGTACATCTTATCTGGGTTCTATCTGAGGTGGTGGTGGTGGGGGGTTCATATCTGTGTGTTTGAGAGAGAGAGAGAAAGAGAAACGGGGAGAGAGTCGGCGCGTTCTCTCCCTATAATCGGCGAGCGACGGGAGGGGGGGAGGCGGAGCCGAGGCGCCGTGACTGTAACGCGATAGCTGCTCGGCTCAAAAGCGCGATCGCTCACACACACGCCGCTCACACACACACACACACACACACCTCCCAGACACGTAGCGCAGGAGCGCAGGAGCGCACGCTGGTGTCGGAGCGCAGCTCAGCCTCCGGACGGAGCCGTCACCCGAGTGAGGCGCACGCAGGAGGTGGCGTGACACGACACGGTGCATTTGGGGAGCAGGAGCGCAACACTTTGTGTTATTTGTTAGTCTGTGACTTTTGTGCCGCGTGGAGCTCTTTTCTTTGGACTTGTTTCTGCTGAGCCTTTACGCAGTCCTCGCGTGCGTAAAAAAAAACCAAAAAACGATCCGTCAGCGTGAGGAGTCAAAGAGGGAGATACGGGGAGTGGGAGCCTCTCAGACGGATCTTGGCGCACCCAGGAGCCGCTGTCCAGAGCCTCCAGAGCCTCCGGAGCGCTGACATCGCCCCGAGCCTCACAGCTGCGGAGCGCCGTGTTGAACAAGGAGTGTGGTTGTTGGTTCTTGGATGAGGTTTAGTGGCACCTCAGATGGACAGACCCGCACGGCTAAAGGGGCGTGCAAATAAAAAAAAAAGAGTCTTTCTTCAGTGACTTGTAACCGGCACATGGTTTAACAAACACAGTGGGATTATTGCCCAAGTGGTTTAGTTTTGATCCGAAAGCTTTTTTTTTTTTTTTTTTTTTTTTTTTTTTTTTTTTTTAATATTTTTTCTGATTTATTTTCAACTAAGTGGAGGTATTAGAAAGTTTAAAAAAAACCAACAAAAAAAACTCTACGCGAGTTTCTGCGCCATCCAAGATGGATTTTGTGGCATCGTTGATTGGAATTTTAATGGCAATGTGTCATCTGGCACTGCGAGTCGGAGGAGAGGAAGGTGAGTTTAACTTACTCCTTTTGATTGTGAGGCACACATGGTCTGTCTCAAACAAGGCACAAAAATTCTAGTTTAAGTTTAAACTCGGCCTATACCCGCGTTGTTTTCCCCTTTTTGAAATTGTCATGTGTTGATGACTCTTCTAATACAACGCGGGGCCAAACCAGCTGTTGCAAATTTAAAACTTAGACGCGCTCATCAAATATTGAAAAGAGAGGACGCAGTTATCCGTCCCAGCTTGAGAGCGGGAGGACGCACCGAGCGGCTCGCTGGACCGTGAATGAGATGATTATATGCATGAGGCTCCTGAAAATCCAAACTCATTGTTTACCCCGAGCTCGCCAGTTGTTTTGGGTTTGTTTTTTTCCCCGCGGAGTTAATTATTCATCAAGGCAAATAAATAAACCCGTCCCCATATCATCTGAATCCTATTGCACATCAAACTGCAAAAACAAGCCTGCAAACATTTATAGACCCGCCGTTTCACTCATCCGTCGGCGGCCGAGACGCCACGCGTAAAATCCACACTATCAACGGTCAGGTTTGACTAATGTGACTGTCATCATCGCCTTTATAATCTTTCTCCTCATCAGCCACTGCGATTCTCTCTCCCTCTCCTTCGTTATCTCCTTGTTCTCCTCGCGGTTGTCTCCGCGGAGTGGAGGCAGGGCTGCTGGTGTCCGAGCGCCGTCACCTCCGCGCACCAGCGGCAATCACAGAACAATAAACGGGGTGATTATACCGCAGGAGCCACAGAGTAGCATCCCCGCCGCCGGTGGAGACTGAGAGCCGTGCTTTAAGGCACTTCAGAAGGGATCATTCTTCGCGTTAAATGATTGAGCATGAGCATGAAACAGCACCACATTTATAACACAATTATAACATAGTAATAATAATAATAATAATGATGGTGTAGACATGTTTCGAGGTGGTGGTGGGAAAGGGTTGTGCGCAGGGTCTTGCCATCCACAGAAAGGCACTTATTATTATTTCAGGGCGGTTTGACACAGGTGTCACTGTTTTTTCATTCGGTTGTGGGATGTGGCCCCGCCACATGGGATTTTTGCACAAAAGTAAAAAATGACAAGAGTATGTATAGTGTTTAGGCTTCGTAAATCTCTGTGGCACTTAGTCCCGCTCATTGGCGCATTTTCATGAATTATTCATGTCCTAGAACCTTAATGTCTCAAATAAGGTGAATGACTTTAGGTTTGATGGATATATTAAGGAGCTACTGTGACTACCAGAAGCGGGTTAGTGACGAGCTGCACATGATCCCATGATGACTGTGCAACCTCCACAATACCACCCACCAGTCCTTCTCTAAAGGAAGACCAGCGCAGTTTCCTTCAAACGGGCGCTTCCTTGTTTAGAGTACTTGTTTAAATAGGACAGTCACCCCTCTGGATTTTCTGTGTATGTGCTGTATTGGCTGCCTGTTTACCCGTTGATCAGACACAGATGTGGGCCTCTTGGCAGCCATCGGCAAAGCAAGAAGCTAGATCTCCCCCATTCCTTGCCTTCCCACTCTCTCTCTCTCTCTCTCTCTCTCTCTCTCTCTCTCTCCGTCCCTCTCTTTTCACTGCCAAGACACTGCAACACATGTCCCTGCCTCTATGCTCCCCTCAAGCACCACATTACACACAGATGCCAGAGGAAAGAGAGACCAGAGTGGAGGCTGGAAAGACGCGCTAGAGAAAGAGAGAGTACAAACCAAGCCACAGAGAATTGAGCATGGTATCCAACAAGCCATAATGTGAAAGAACAGAAAGGAAAAAAGGGAACTTGGAGAAGACACTGGAGGGAGGAGGAGTGTGGGGGTGTTGTTCATCAATTCGAGTGTGAGAGGAAAGGGCAACATCAAAGCGTGCTGGGGTCACCGAGTTAAAGCGGCACCGGATTTATAGGGAACAGATCGCATTAAAGGTTTACAGAGTGACACTGCCATCTGGGGTGACAGCTAACATGGGGGTAAAACCAGAGCTGGAGCTCCACAGAGATGCCAGAAAATAAAAGAAGGGTGTCAGCTATTTTAAAAAAAAAAACAAAAAAACCCACAGACACTGTGGTGCGTGAAAGTTAAACATGTCGGAGTCACATTAAAGGTTTCCAAAGACCTGCTTTATTTGATAAAAGTTCATCTTTCAGCAGCTCGACAGATTTCCAATAGCAAAAATGTTTCCCTTACAAAGCTTCGGAACAAAATGAGGCCGGCCCGAGGCGACCTGTAGCGGAGTGTAAAACTCTTAACGGCGGGACATTTGCCGCGATCTCTCTGTCTGAGGCGGAGACACTTCCGCTCCACTTGTACTGTAATCACAATAGTTTGACGTAGTGACACGTACATCAAATTACTCCCAACCACAAGCATTAATATTCAAGCCATTAAGCAGCTCATTTGGATGTTTATTGAGTGGGCTCCTGTGCATCTTCTCCACCTTTAGTATCGACTGCTTCCAGAGTTGGTATTCTTTGCTTTTAATTATTTAATTTCTAAATGTTAGCTCCTGGGTGAATGGACCCAGGTCTTTTATTTTTTTGCGCCTGTTTGTTTTTTTTTCTCCTCCCAGGCCTCTGCCTCTCTTCTCCCACCTGCCTCCCTGACAAGGCGCCCTTCAAATCTTTGCATTTCTCTGCGTTTTAATCTGCCCCAGCCTCAGAGGTATCAGCTTGGAAAACAAGGTCACCTATTAGCATTCATAGCCAAAGACAAAGTGGAGCGGCCCCCCCCGTTCGATACGAGTCAGGTATGAGAGTCACAGGCTCGCGCTAAGCCTTGTGCAGCCCACCAGTCTTGGGGTGAAATTAAAAACAAGACCCCTATAAATAAAACAGAGCTGGGTGTTTCAATGTGCTGCATTAGCCGCACAGGGGGGGGGTTCCTAACGGGTGCTCTGGGATTGCTTTAGATGGGAGCTGGTAAAGGCTACCATTGTTGAGCGGCAAGGCATTTTAAATTTAGTCTAATTTGCAAGAGAGGTTAAAGAGGAGTGTGCATGTGAGTAAAGAGCTCTGGGTGCGAATATAAAGAAATTCTGCTTTTTTGTAAGAGCTGTAATTCCCCCAGAGAGGGTTTCTAAACAGTCAGTCCCACTGAAATGTAACATTCTGTATGGTAAAGAGGGTAGAAGGGCCAACAAATCACCAAGACTCCAGCAGCAGATCTTAATTCCTCACAGCCGGTCACTGCCGTCTGAAGATGGCCAGATCTTTTAAAAAAGTGCTTCATCCGTGCAGGTTTGATGTGGAGACAAAAGAGACATGATACTGTAGTCAGGTATTAGCTCCCCCCTGCAGCCACTAGCAACCATCTGTTTACCCGATTGATCCATTGAACCATTGATCACGCTGGCCAGCACTGTGCATTTAGCTGATTAGCATGGGGCACTT